>CAWUFW010027147.1:0-28651 GCA_963921515.1 Calotriton arnoldi | reverse complement strand
GGGTGGGGGATGTTGAGCTGTGACTACCACTCCCATCATGCTATTGCCTGCACACCCCTTCCCAGCATGCCCATACTTCCTTCCTTTTGAGTGGACTTCACTGTGTGTGAGTGTGACAGCAATGGTAAGATGGCTGACAGTGTGGTCCTGTTGTTTGTTGGTGCCCAGTTCCCAGCAGGGCCTTGTGCTCCCCACAGCTGAGGCCAGTGTCAGACATCTTTGAGGTGGCTTTTCACTCCCTGTGAGGTGTGCATGCTTCAGTGTGAGCTTGCTGGGCCATGTGGGTGGGGGATGTTGAGCTGTGACTACCACTCCCATCATGCTATTGCCTGCACACCCCTTCCCAGCATGCCCATACTTCCTTCCTTTTGAGTGGACTTCACTGTGTGTGAGTGTGACAGCAATGGTAAGATGGCTGACAGTGTGGTCCTGTTGTTTGTTGGTGCCCAGTTCCCAGCAGGGCCTTGTGCTCCCCACAGCTGAGGCCAGTGTCAGACATCTTTGAGGTGGATTTTCACTCCCTGTGAGGTGTGCATGCTTCAGTGTGAGCTTGCTGGGCCATGTGGGTGGGGGATGTTGAGCTGTGACTACCACTCCCATCATGCTATTGCCTGCACACCCCTTCCCAGCATGCCCATACTTCCTTCCTTTTGAGTGGACTTCACTGTGTGTGAGTGTGACAGCAATGGTAAGATGGCTGACAGTGGTGTCCTGTTGTTTGTTGGTGCCCAGTTCCCAGCAGGGCCTTGTGCTCCCCACAGCTGAGGCCAGTGTCAGACATCTTTGAGGTGGCTTTTCACTCCCTGTGAGGTGTGCATGCTTCAGTGTGAGCTTGCTGGGCCATGTGGGTGGGGGATGTTGAGCTGTGACTACCACTCCCATCATGCTATTGCCTACACCCCCCTTCCCAGCATGCCCATACTTCCTTCCTTTTGACTCTGCTTCCCTGTGGGGTAGTGTGCCTGTGCTGACAGGATGGCTGACAGTGTTGTCCTGGCGTTTGTTTGGCTACAAGTCCCAAGAGTGTCCCTGTGCTTCACACAGCATTACCCAGGGTGGTGGTTCTTTGTGGGATATTCATTTGGAGTGTGAGGCATTGCATTCTCCCAGGTGGGTTATGTGGAGTTTGTGTTGAGGGGGTGTGTGAGGAGAGCTGCTTGTAACTATGGTCAGTGCTGTCAGTCCTTCTTCCCACCCAGCCAGATATCCCACCATGGAACGTGCTTGCATTGCAGGGAGTGCAAGTTGGCTTTCAGGATGTCAGTCAGTGCTGTTCTGCTGTTGGTTGTTGCACAGTTCCCAGCAGGGCCTTGTGCTCCCCACAGCAGTACCCAGTGTCAGCCATATTGTCAGTCCTTTTCCACTCCCTGCGATGTGGGCATGGTTCAGAGTGGTGTTGATGGGCCAATTGTGAGGGTGAGCAATATCTGTGACTACAACTCCCATCATGCTATTGCCTACACCCACCTTCCCAGCATGCCCATACTTCCTTCCTTTTGAGTGGACTCCACTGTGTGTGAGTGTGACAGCAATGGTAAGATGGCTGAGAGTGTGGTCCTGTTGTTTGTTGGTGCCCAGTTCCCAGCAGGGCCTTGTGCTCCCCACAGCTGAGGCCAGTGTCAGACATCTTTGAAGTGGCTTTTCACTCCCTGTGAGGTGTGCATGGTTCAGTGTGTGCTTGCTGGGCCATGTGGGTGGGGGATGTTGAGCTGTGACTACCACTCCCATCATGCTATTGCCTACACCCCCCCTTCCCAGCATGCCCATACTTCCTTCCTTTTGACTCTTCTTCCCTGTGGGGTAGTGTGCCTGTGCTGACAGGATGGCTGACAGTGTTGTCCTGGCGTTTGTTTGGCTACAAGTCCCAAGAGTGTCCCTGTGCTTCACACAGCATTACCCAGGGTGGTGGATCTTTGTGGGATCTTCATTTAGAGTGTGAGGCATTGCATTCTCCCAGGTGGGTTATGTGGAGTTTGTGTTGAGGGGGTGTGTGAGGAGAGCTGCTTGTAACTATGGCCAGTGCTGTCAGTCCTCCTTCCCACCCAGCCAGATATCCCACCATGGAACGTGCTTGCATTGCAGGGAGTGCAAGTTGGCTTTCAGGATGTCAGTCAGTGGTGTTCTGCTGTTGGTTGTTGCACAGTTCCCAGCAGGGCCTTGTGCTCCCCACAGCAGTACCCAGTGTCAGCCATCTTGTCAGTCCTTTTCCACTCCCTGTGTTGTGAGCATGGTTCAGGGTGGTGTTGATGGGCCAAATGTGAGGCTGACCATTATCTGTGACTACAACTCCCATCATGCTATTGGCTACACTGACTTCACCAGCATACACTGAATTCCTTCCTTTCAGTGAGCTTCCCTGTGAGGTGGTGTTCTAGTGGTGGCAAAATATCAGACAGTGTTTGTTGGTTATATTTGTGCCACTGCCTTGCTCTATTTGTTGTTAGGTTTGTACATGTCATGACACAGTTACATGTCACTATGAGATGGCAGGTATTGTGTTTGTCTGACTGGCATTCCCATCTTGGGATGATTATGTTTTGGTTGCTGTGGATTTGCTATGGGTGCATGGTTTGACTATCCCCTTGACAGTGATGTGTGTGTATTGTCACACCATATTGTGTATATTTGTTGTGTACTCACCAGGCTCTGGGATGTTTGTTAGTCCATATACGCTCACTGGTGGTAGGATGGCCCACACCTTCTCCTCCCAGGGCCTGAGGTATACTGGTTTGGCAGGAGGGCCACTGCCGGTGTGCTGGCTCAGGATGTAATCCTTCTTGAGTAGGTCCCTGACCCTCCTGCGCACATCATACCACCTGTTCTGGATGTCTTCCTTTGTGCGCAAACATGGTGATTGTGCGTTGACCCTGTCGACGATCCTCTCCCACATCTTGGTTTTCTGCGCCATGGGGGTCTGTTGGACCAATGTGCCAAACAACTGTGGCTCTACCCTCAGGATCTCGTCTACCAGGACTTCCAATTCACTATCTAGGAACTAATGATTCTTCTTTGGGGGCATGGTGATGGGTGGTGGTGGTGATTGATGTGTGTGTATGTGCAAGTGAGGGTGTGTGAGTGTAGGTTTTGCTGGGTGTGTGTGAGGGTGCTATTTGTTGAGGTGCTAATGGTGTGTGGCTTGTGTGTTGGATGAGCTGTGAGTGTGTCTGTGGTTGCTGTCTGATGGTGTTCTGTGCTGGCAGGTCAGTGGAATTTGCAAAGGATCATGGTAGGGATTTGTGGCCTTTATATAGGTGGAGTTGGGGGTGTGTCCTTGTTCCATTTCCCCCCCCCCCAGTATTTATTGGCTTTGTCATTGCTTATTTGGCCCTTTTTTTTTCCCTTTGTACTTTTTGTGCATGTTGGAGACGTTCTTCTGACCGAGTAGGACGCTGCAGTTGTCTCGTGCGCGCTTCTCAGAGTCGTTCCCGCTGTGTTTCAGCTAGGTTTCATGTGCGGCGTACGCGTCGGTCGCGGAGTATTGTGTTTGTTCGGCTGGCTTTTGTATGCGTGTCGGTCGTACGGCTTGGGCTCCGTGCGAACCGGTCTGATTTTGCACGCATTGCATCGTACTGCGCGCGGTCGGAGTTCGCGGGTACGCTTCGCCTCGGGTTCATTCCTGGTGCGTGTCGGTCGGTTCGATTCGCGTGCTTTCCCGGCCGGATAGCTTGTTTCCGTCCGGGTCGGTCGCTCGGCTTGAGTTCCGCATGTAGTCGGTGCGTGATTCACATGCATTTCATCGTACTACCCGGTTCGGGCAGCGCCAGTACGTGTCGGTCGGACTTAATTCCCGTACCGAGTCGGTCGGTACGTTTTCCGGCCCGAATCGGAATCGACCCCATAGTAAGGAAAGGCTGGCCAAATCATGCAAATGTAAATTGAAAAATTAATCTGTCAGTTAAGTGATGTAGTTCATCAGAAATGCTGGCAGAGGAGTATTCTCTTAGTCATGTTAAGTCAATGAATTTGGCTTCTACTAACTCCATATCCACAGAGATATTAATTTCACTGTTAACATTTCACTGCAAAATGTTATTTATTTTGACAAACGCATGTCTTTTAGCTGCTTTATAGCATGTTCCAATTATTAGATAATGCAGGATTTTTTTACCCTAGTGCCTTGATGCTGAATCCCTCACAATCAATTCTGTCTGATGTATTTAAGCAAATGGGCACAGTAAATTACTTTTTTGTGTGCTTGGCTGGTAAGTTCTCTTTGGGATGAGACAATGTAATGTCAAAACTTCTTTACTAATGCTCACGGGTGCAAATTTAGATTCAGTGGCAGGTGGAAATATAGACCATCATGAAGCCAAATGAGAAATGTTTGGACAATTAAATTCACACTTATGAAGTTCAGCCACAAACTGGTACATCACATTTAGTTGAATACATGATTTCCATAGAAAGCGTGCTTACAAGACATTTGTAGCTGAAAACCTTTATCTTGGGGATAATAACTATTTACACCTCTTTAAGAGTCTGGTTTCTGCCCAAATGACAGAGACCCCAGTAAAGTAGCATTTGAGAAGAGTATAATTGCCAGGACAAGCTGTAGGTCATAGCACATTTACTGAGATGGTTTGCTTGAATTGATGCTACAAGATCAATGTTTTAGGTTACCCTGATTTCAACATATTTGCTCTTCTTTACTGGGCCTATGCTTGAATTGGTATTAGTCTGATACTGAAATGTTGACAAACCAAACTAGGAATGTTATTTAGAAATTGTATAATGATCATTGTGATGTTGAAGACAATGTTTAAATCTATCCTTGATCACAGAAATTTGATATATAAAAAGGTCGTTGGGTAGAGAAGAGTAGAAGGACTAGACAAAACCACAATATTTAGATCACTATACAATAAATTACGATTGAGGATCCTACAGCTCGACTGTCTCACACACAAATGGGTATTGTGTCCTCTTCAGAATGTTATCGTGATCACAATGGAGTGGTAGGAAACCAGGCCTTGGTGGGTGCATTTTAGCTCACTGGAGAGAACTGCTGTAATCTTGCAGGAAGCAACCATCCTAAAACATTCCTAGAGTGCAGCAGAGAGGTACTACAGGGAGTAGTCTGGTCCCGTCAGTGACATTAAGGGGCGGAGGAACAATGTGGCAGTATCAGTTTCGGTATTTGCCCTAGCAATAAAAAAAACCTCCCCCTCCCTTTGTAAACCCTTACACAGTCTCAGATTGCTTCGAGGATGTAGGAAGGACCAGCCTGAGCAAATACACCAATCCCGGGAGGGAGTTCCCAGGCTTGAATTTGACTGGAGTCCCCCCAGGATTAGCTGGACTGTTCCCACTGCCTCTCTCTAGAGGATCAATAGAGAGTGGACTTGCTGGGAACCCTGAAGGAGGAGATTCCCATACTTCTGTGGACCAGTTCCCATCAGAAATTTGGGGCATTGATAACACGCTCTTAACAGCACTGATTGCTTTATACTCGGACACCTGGTTCAAGATTAGAGTCACAACAGCCTGCTCCACCACTAAAAAAATACAAACTAACAAAGGCTTAAAGCAAGGGTGCCTATTGGCCCCAATGCTTTTTAATCTATACTTGGCTGATTGGTTGGCTGAAGCACGAGCGTTTCCTCCCAAATTACCTGATACCAAAAGTCAATCGCTCCAATATGTGGACGTCACGATATTGCTCGACCAAACCCAGATTGGTCTACAGCGGCTGCTAACGGCACTGTCTCTATACTGCAGAGAGAACAATTTAAAAATAAACACGGCAAAAACAAAGGCAATGATAATCTTGCGACAAATAAAAAGGAAAGGTGCATGGAACATCGAAGGTAAACCCATCGAGATAGTGACTACCTGTAAGTATTTAGGAGTGTGGATCGACCATAAAGGACGGCCCTCCGCTCACATCACTGCAATGCAAGGAATAGCTCAATCCTTGGAAGGCATTTTTTGCAGAGCAAAGAAAGCCATAAGTTCACCTGATCTCACTCCCTTAATTCGAATAATGGGGGCAAAATATTTAACATCTGTAGCCCATGGTGCAATAGCCTTCAAAGACAAGTTGACAACATGGCTGGACAGACCACAATCGGCCTGCTTTCGTAAAGTCTTCTTCCTACCGACCGCGACCGCTCATGCGCAAATCCGTAGGGAATTCAACCTTTCATCCCAAAAGTGGATCCTGAAAGCTAGATTTATAGCGTATTGTCTAAAAGCTAAACAAGAAAATACACTAAAGAAACATATCTGGACAATGATAAACACCCGAGGGTCCACATGGTGCGAATCTTTAGCCCATTGTGTCAAGGTACTGGAAGCTAAGGAAATATGGTCAGCCCCCCCTACCCATACCAGTGGCCGCAAGCCGTTTAACAAAACATGCGAAGTTACTGTCTACAGACAGCGATATGCAAACATTAAAAAACCTAAGTCATGGAGGCTGGGCTTCAAACCTTTATACTAGTGGGACCTTGCCATATTATCTGTCCTCCCCTTTAAAACCAATAATGAAGCGACAAATAATGAAATTGCGGTTCGGATTGATCCCACTGTTGGCATACAAATATGGACGAGGGTACAAAGAGTCCGTAGCTACTAAGTGCCGAGCATGCGGAGCAGTAGAGGAATCACTAACTCACATATTGTGCATCTGTGAGACACTGCGTCTGCTGAGAATATACTGGCTCTGCCCAAACTGGCGTATTTTAAATATACGGACATGTCAAGCTGCCCTAGTCGAGTGCATGAAAGGTGAATCAGCACGGCTGGCGCACGCTTCTTGAAATACCTGATGGCAGTAAAGGCATTTTTTGACTCCGACCATTGCACAGAACTATAACTTATAACGCTGGGTCTTTTTTTTCCTATTTTTAAGGCATCATGATTATAGTGGCTTAAGCGGTGTTTTTAACTTCTTCACACAATCGATTGAAATAACCCGTTTTTTAACTTTTTTTTAATATTGAAACATGTGCATTTTATATTGTACATTTATATGTGGCCTCATTGCAATGATTTTAATTAATTGTGCAATAAAAATTATCTATCTATCTATCTTTCTATCTATCTATCTATGGACCAGTCCTGCTATGGGTAACCCTAGAGTGGGATCACTGACATACTATCGAGACCAGAAATATCGACTCACTGAATTATCGAAAATTTAATATCATTTACAAAAATATTGAGCACCTATACTTAATTTTAAAAATCACTAATATCGTACACATAAATATTGACGTAAAAAAATCTAATTTAACATATATCGAAAACAGAAATAATGGAAACAAAAATATTGTGGCTTATAACTATTCATAGACTATGTCAAAAATATCAAAATCAATAATATTGACTACATAAATATTGTTAAAACAAGTAATAAATAACAATAAAAATTACAGAAAACACAATATTTAAACCAACAAACAACAAAAAATACATCCTATGATAATACTAACAATAAGGGGTGTGGCGCAGCGGTCAGGGCAACTGACTTCGGAACCCGGGGGCTCACGGTTCGATCACTGGCAGCAGATCAGCCCAGCACCATGTGACTCAGGGCAATAGCTCGCTTAATCTTCCTGATGGCCCTTAGCGCCTTGACACCCTCTGGTAAGTGTTCGCGCTTTATAAATACTGGAGATTTATATCAATGAATTATAATAATTTACTTAACAAAAATAATACATTTAAAGTATATCAAAAGAAAAAGCCTCTAAATTATACATTATACATATTTAAATCCCACTTACATACTACACATATTTATATTCACAAAAAAATGTTATTTCTTTTCTTAAAAGAAATACATATAATATTAAATAAATTAAGTTATCTCGAATACCAGCATAAAAAAACATTGATTGGCATTTTCGAAATAGGTGCTTATCTGAAAAAAATGAAATGAAGCTAAAACAACAAATAATATGAAACTATACAAAACAATAACCAATAAAATATCTTAACCAATTAAACAAACAATATAAAGCCAGTGTAAGAACAGAAAAAAAACTTCAAAAAACGGGAAACATTTAAAGAGGAGAACACTCGGCTGGATTTTCCCTGCAAAAGACAAGCCTAAAATGTATACAACCATACGACCACTTCTCCAAATAGTTATTATATTTAAAATACAAAGTTAAATCATTTTAACTTGTAAAAACAATTACGAATAAACAATTACTAACACAGTTTTTAAACTTTTGTCCTCATCAAAGACCTGAAAAAAGTAAGTATATCTAAAGAACTGCTTTAAACATATTGCAACAGTTAAAAGCGTGAATAACCTAAACGTCATTAAACATCAAATATATAATATATGCAATAACTATAACTACTTTTTCCCTTCCAACAGAAAAAACACCTGTTGCTGAAGGAAACGTTGCTAAGAAAACAAACCTTCTCTGAACAACATACAAGTAAGTTTTGGAAAAAATAGAAAATGTGTATTAAACTGTATATTAATAAAGAACATTTAGTAAATAACAATTTTTCTATATTCCTATTATTACAGTAAATAAAGACATAATAACAGAAGGTGCAACAGTTATATCACAGAAGGGGAAACTGTTACTGTGTTACATGGGATACACCTACAGTCAGGAAAATGCTTCTACTGAACATATTAATTGGAAATGTACAAAATATTATTCTAATGCTTTTAATGGGAGGGCAACTACTAAAGAAACTGTAGTAAATAATGTAAAAGAGCATAACCACCCTCCCAATGTAACAGAAATAGAAGTGAGAGAAGTGTTAGAAATATACGAGAAGCAAGCACTAGTACCCAAGAACCCACAGCACAAATCTGGAAAGATATACTACCCCATGTACCAGAACATATAACAGGCCAGTTACCTTCAATACTCACCTTAAAATGCCTCATAACATGAACTAAAAGGGCCACCAGCGATACCCCACTTGCTTCTAAAACATACAGGGATAGACATCCCACCACACCTTACAATGACCCATAGAGAGGATCAATTCCTAATATACGATAACAAAAGTTTCTCAGGATCTGCCCATGATTCCTTCATACTGTGGAACAGCACCATACCTGTCACGATTTGCTCCCTGTGCTCTCGTACCCACCACCAGGGTGCCGCATAGTGGGACTTTCCAGTCTTCTAATAAGCTTCCAGACCCTCCCCTGCATGCATATCCTGACTTCCAGCCATTTGGACACTTAGGGGCCGATTCCGATCTCGGTCGGAGGCGCACCCAATAGCATTCGGTCGGGAAAAAAGCCATGCGAAAGCCAGTTTCCCGACCGATCCGTACAGCACACCGAACGAGCAAGTACGATGCGCACAACAGCAAAAATTCCGGCCGAGCCGTACTCACCCAAACCAGGTCCTGTTCTCCGACCGAGGCGAATCCGGAAACGCCGAATCGAGTCGCACGGAAGGGAAAATGCAGCCCCGTCCGGCCGGACAAGTACGATCGCGCTTTCCGTACGCGCCGAACCCGTGCGCTACGCACGGCACGTCAAAGCATCCGGGAGAGGCGCACATAAGCTCCGAATCGCGCCACAACACGATCCACGGCTACGAGACGAACACAGCACCGACGAGGACGACGCGAGCGGCGAGGACGAAGCCAAGCGGCGAGGACGACGCGAAGCAACGAGAAGGACGAACGACACGAACCAACCATGAATCCCTTCGTCCCGATCATACCAATATTCTACATCTACTACCGGAACAGGCACGGACGCGTACGGCGCAGAAGGTAAGTCAGACACCAACCACAAAACACATACAACACGTACACGACACATCACACACATACACTGGGAATCTGAATATACTTACACCAGCAACAGCAGCACCATAGGGGCGGGATGCCCATCACCAATGCCACATATGCACACAGGGGCCTGAATGCGCGCCACCACCCCAACCCAGGGGGCTGGATGCCAACCACCACAACCACCCTTAGCCAGGGGGTGCCAGATGCCCACCACCACTACCACCCTTAGCCAGGGGGCTGGATGCCTACCACTACTACCACCCTCACCCAGGGGGCAGGATGCCCACCACCACCCTTAGCCAGGGGGGGCTGGATGCCTACCACTACTACCACCCTCACCCTGGGGGGGCAGGATGCCCACCACTACTACCACCCTTAGCCAGGGGGCAGGATGCCTACCACTACTACCACCCTCACCCAGGGGGCAGGATGCCCACCACTACTACCACCCTTAGCCAGGGGGGCAGGATGCCCACCACTACTACCACCCTCACCCAGGGGGCAGGATGCCCACCACTACTACCACCCTCACCCAGGGGGCAGGATGCCCACCACTACTACCACCCTTAGCCAGGGGGGCAGGATGCCTACCACTACTACCACCCTTAGCCAGGGGGCAGGATGCCTACCACTACTACCACCCTCACCCAGGGGGGCAGGATGCCCACCACTACTACCACCCTTAGCCAGGGGGCTGGATGCCTACCACCACCCTTAGCCAGGGGGGCTGGATGCCTACCACTACTACCACCCTCACCCAGGGGGGCAGGATGCCCACCACTACTACCACCCTCACCCAGGGGGCAGGATGCCCACCACTACTACCACCCTCACCCAGGGGGCAGGATGCCCACCACTACTACCACCCCCACCCAGGGGGGCAGGATGCCCACCACTACTACCACCCCCACCCAGGGGGGCAGGATGCCTACCACTACTACCACCCTTAGCCAGGGGGGCTGGATGCCTACCACCACCCTTAGCCAGGGGGGCTGGATGCCTACCACTACTACCACCCTTAGCCAGGGGGCAGGATGCCCACCACTACTACCACCCCCACCCAGGGGGCAGGATGCCCACCACTACTACCACCCTTAGCCAGGGGGGCTGGATGCCTACCACCACCCTTAGCCAGGGGGGCTGGATGCCTACCACTACTACCACCCTCACCCAGGGGGGCAGGATGCCCACCACTACTACCACCCTCACCCAGGGGGCAGGATGCCCACCACTACTACCACCCTCACCCAGGGGGCAGGATGCCCACCACTACTACCACCCCCACCCAGGGGGGCAGGATGCCCACCACTACTACCACCCCCACCCAGGGGGGCAGGATGCCTACCACTACTACCACCCCCACCCAGGGGGGCTGGATGCCTACCACCACCCTTAGCCAGGGGGGCTGGATGCCTACCACTACTACCACCCTTAGCCAGGGGGCAGGATGCCCACCACTACTACCACCCCACCCAGGGGGCAGGATGCCTACCACTACTACCACCCTCACCCAGGGGGGCAGGATGCCCACCACTACTACCACCCTTAGCCAGGGGGCAGGATGCCCACCACTACTACCACCCCCACCCAGGGGGCAGGATGCCTACCACTACTACCACCCTCACCCAGGGGGCAGGATGCCCACCACTACTACCACCCTTAGCCAGGGGGGCTGGATGCCTACCACCATCCTTAGCCAGGGGGCTGGATGCCTACCACTACTACCACCCTCACCCAGGGGGCAGGATGCCCACCACTACTACCACCCTTAGCCAGGGGGCTGGATGCCTACCACTACTACCACCCTCACCCAGGGGGCAGGATGCCCACCACTACTACCACCCTCACCCAGGGGGCAGGATGCCCACCACTACTACCACCCTCACCCAGGGGCAGGATGCCCACCACTACTACCACCCCACCCAGGGGGCAGGATGCCCACCACTACTACCACCCCACCCAGGGGGCAGGATGCCTACCACTACTACCACCCTTAGCCAGGGGGGCTGGATGCCTACCACCACCCTTAGCCAGGGGGCTGGATGCCTACCACTACTACCACCCTTAGCCAGGGGGCAGGATGCCCACCACTACTACCACCCCACCCAGGGGGCAGGATGCCCACCACTACTACCACCCTTAGCCAGGGGGGCTGGATGCCTACCACCACCCTTAGCCAGGGGGCTGGATGCCTACCACTACTACCACCCTCACCCAGGGGGCAGGATGCCCACCACTACTACCACCCTCACCCAGGGGGCAGGATGCCCACCACTACTACCACCCTCACCCAGGGGGCAGGATGCCCACCACTACTACCACCCCACCCAGGGGGCAGGATGCCCACCACTACTACCACCCCCACCCAGGGGGCAGGATGCCTACCACTACTACCACCCTTAGCCAGGGGGCTGGATGCCTACCACCACCCTTAGCCAGGGGGGCTGGATGCCTACCACTACTACCACCCTTAGCCAGGGGGCAGGATGCCCACCACTACTACCACCCCCACCCAGGGGGCAGGATGCCTACCACTACTACCACCCTCACCCAGGGGGGCAGGATGCCCACCACTACTACCACCCTTAGCCAGGGGGCAGGATGCCCACCACTACTACCACCCCACCCAGGGGGCAGGATGCCTACCACTACTACCACCCTCACCCAGGGGGGAAGGATGCCCACCACTACTACCACCCTTAGCCAGGGGGGCTGGATGCCTACCACCACCCTTAGCCAGGGGGCTGGATGCCTACCACTACTACCACCCTCACCCAGGGGGCAGGATGCCCACCACTACTACCACCCTTAGCCAGGGGGCTGGATGCCTACCACCACCCTTAGCCAGGGGGGCTGGATGCCTACCACTACTACCACCCTCACCCAGGGGGCAGGATGCCCACCACTACTACCACCCTTAGCCAGGGGGCAGGATGCCCACCACTACTACCACCCCACCCAGGGGGCAGGATGCCTACCACTACTACCACCCTCACCCAGGGGGCAGGATGCCCACCACTACTACCACCCCCACTCATAGGATGGACAATGCATGACACAACAAGCACACCACAACCTAGGGAATGCAAGATTAAGACATCCCCCACCACCATGACAAGCGTGTGAGCAGGCTGTGTCAAATGCCTACAACACCGAACATGACATTGAACATACAATGTGACCCCCTAGCACATGTGCCACACATATATGTGTGTGGCACCCACAATGCAAGCAGCCCATGACCATTGTGGCAATGGGGTCTAAACCCCCATCATCACAGTGACCAAAAGGTAAGTGTGGGGTCCATAGCTGAAGCACAGTTTGACCATTGTGGCAATGGGGTCTAAACCCCCATCATCACAGTGACCAAAAGGCAAGTGTGGGGTCCATAGCTGAAGCACATTTTGACCATTGTGGCAATGGGGTCTACACCCTCATCATCACAGTGACCAAAAGGTAATTGTTGACAAAGAAAGAGCTGCAACTGCCAAACTGCATGGATCATTCCTGGTCACAGAACCAAAAACTCATCTGTGGCAAAGTAGTGTATGTGTCCCATTGCAACATAAATTGGGGGAGCCAAATACTGCAGTGCAAATGAAACATTCCTTTGGCCATGTGCAGACAAACAACACCCATGGGGGCTGAGACCGTCAACAGTCATCAATGACACAATGACAGAAGTGACCATCAGAATGCAGAACCACATATTTGCACCAATGGGCACACAAATGCAGATACCCTGTGGAGACAGCAGATGTGAGGTGAACAGATACCATACCATGGCAGCAATGGGACACACAAACCATGATCACTGTGCTGACCGATGACCTAGGAGTCCCAGGGACAGCAGGGGAAACACACCAAACAACATACAGCCAATGGCACACCCAAGATATGCCAATGCAGTGGTGCAGATGCACAAACACAAACAGGCAGACCAACACTGTCATCATACACAGCAGGTGAGGGGTGGGGGTGCCATTGTCCCCAGGCAACAACACAACACATGAGGAGAGCTGAATACCAATCATACAGATGTGCATACACTGCCACACTAAGGTAACTCATGTATCCAAATCCCCTATGTGGGCAAGCAGGCATTGACAGGTGAGAGGGAGCACAAAACACACATGTCACACAGGCACGTAGGAACAACAACTGACACAGCAAGTCACAGACACACCACAGCACCACCCCCAGGGCCCCCACAATGTGGTGACCCTGGGCTGAAGAAAAATACCACTGTGATGACAAAGCTAAATGTCGTTCACACTGTGAACCACAGTCAGGTGTCCTGAGCAACTAACTACCATCACACCTACACAAGCACAAATCAATCAGCATGGCCAGTAAGCCAAGGCCAACATGGAGGCAGGGGACTAGCCGGGCAACAACTCTCATCTGCACACACTCAAGACCACACCCCTCGACCTCCAACAATGTGCAGCAGTGAAGTACACATGCACTGGTGACATTGCACATGCACCCATGACTATTCCAGGGTGGTGGGTGGGAACCAAGGTGCAGAAACACATCACACATGGACACTCAACAAGACTCCTGAATGTCTGACACACTGCACACTACGCTGTACATGGACATGACGGCAATACCACACCGACCAATGGGATCCCAGCCACAGTCACACACCAATGAAGAAGCCAAGGTCACCCACAAAGAACACACATAGACAACAACCAACATTGCAGCCCGGACCCTAAGGAGTGCCAGCAGTCACACACACAACGTGTCACAATCACTGAAAGATAACACAAACTGGAAATCACATGACAGGGGCAAACAACAAGTGCCAAAGGGAAACCTGACTGTGACCCATCTGCGTCAGCACACAAACTCTGCCCTGACAGCAAACACACCTATGGGTGACACCCTGATGACCAGTAATGTGCCATGCACCCACATCACAGAGAACACAGGGAGAAGACTTTGGGGAACATAGCTCAAGTCAGCAAGCATCACAAACAGGTACAACACTAGGGATCACAGCATGCGCAGATGAATGGAAGTGAACACACAGACATGCACATACAACACACACCTTGGGCGCAGGCAATGTCACACGTGTACACACTGCCATGAGGGGACTCCACTCCTGTGTGAGGAAAGCTGTGCCATATGTTGCCTCAGTAGGGCCCCATCATGTCAGCTGAGCACTTGGTCACACAATCAACAATTAGCACCAAATGAGGGCTCCCATCACATCAGCCTGGTCATGGATGTGCCAACGGAATCATCAGCACAGATCCAACACACTTGTATAGCAATGTTGCACTGACTACACGGATGAGTCCCTCCCCATTGATGCCCAAACCTGCATGTCCACTGGAGATGGCAACACGGTCAGGGAAGTAGACAAATGCAACGATGGCAGGCACAACAGATGTGCAGGGGTGGAAGCCACAGATATGAAATTGCCAATGTAAGTAGGAAACCCATTGCCAAATACTGAACACATGACACCCTCAGATGCTGCTATTGATGACATGGATACACCACATGATAGGACACATTCCCCCTGGACCACATGGGTTCCTGCACAGTAACACTTCATAATCATGAGACCAGATATCACCATCACTGCAGCAAGGGCATGGTTAGCTGCACCAACAACATGTACATCTGAAGCATGAGCACTAGAGAAAAGAAAGTTGCTTTATTCAGCATATGTGTTGAGGCCAAACGAAGTCCTGAAAAAAGAGCAAAGGCCAATGGCCAGTCCATTGTCAAAGTTCAAACAGGGTGACACTGGCAGATGTCACCCTACGCATGCCTGCACAATACCAGGGACAATCCACTAGGAGGGGCAACCGGGGGGCAGGCCAGGCACCGCAGGGACAGGATCAGGGCTCACCAGGGGAGTCAGGGAAGGGGTGGTGGGTGCTGGAGAGCCACTGACAACTGCAGTGGAGGTGTCTGACATGGTGTGTGCCGGCACAACTGGGGGCATGACACAGATGTCGTGGGTGCCGGCACAACTGCAGTGGACCCTGCAGATGGGGTGGACAGGTCCGCCACTGCAGTGCCCAAGTCAGACAGGGCGGTAGTGGACTCCACTGCAGTGCCTACCTCCAGGGGAGGAGAATGGGGAACAGGCAAGGTGGGTTGGACAGAGGGGGGACACCCTCACCACATCAGTGGCACAGACAAGCGCAGCGGGGGTGTGGTGCTGGGAGAGCAAGTGGCAGGGGGAGAAGGCCGGAGCATCTTGGGGATGGTATATCTGTGGGTGGGGGAACCTGGGGCAGGGTGTGGTGGGGGCACCTGTGCAGTGGGGGCCTGAGGGATGGAGGACGGAGACCTTGTGCCTGAGCTGCAGGGCGGTGGCGGGGTCTTGCTCTTAGCACTCCGGGGGACTTGCGGGTGGGGGCCTCAGTCCGTCTGCGCCTGGGGGAGGGTGTCCGGGGGCGAGGGGCACTCTGCTCCGTGTGGGTGGGCTTCCTCTTCCCCCGGGATGCTGGAGCAGCTTCATCGGTGGGGAAGAGGCCGAGGTCACAGAGGAAGAGCTGCTGTGACTTTGGGGTTGCAGGTGAGGCAAGGGAGGGTGCTTTGGAGGGAGAGGGAACTGAGGACTGCGCAGTGCATGTGGATGCGTGTGTGTGTTCCAGGGCCCCATCCCCTGTGAGTCTGGCTTCAGTCCCCTGAATGTGCTTGCGTGTGCGTTTTGTCATTGGCGTGTGTGTCAGTGTGCTGGATGTGTGTGTGCTGGTGTGTGCCAGTGTGTGTGTGCCTGGGATGGGTAAGGTGCTGGGGAGTGTGGATGGAGCAGAGGCAGGAGGGGTGAGGGACCGTTTGAGGAGGGACACTGCTGCCGTCAGGGAGGAGTCCATGGACCTATTGCCCCTCTGTAGGTCAGACATGCCCGATGAGATGCCCTCCATGAACGACACCAGCTGAGTCAACAGCGCGGTGTGCGCATGGAGGACACTCAGCATGGCTGTCTGCCCTACATGGAGCTGGCGAAGGAGGTACACAGACTCCTCACTCAGGGCAGCAGGGGACACAGGGGCAGGGGGTGCGGTGCCTGGCCCAAAGGAGACACGCTCCCGGACATGGGAGCCTCCACGGACCTGGGGAATGGGAGCCGATGGGAGGGCGGTGGTGGTGCTGGTGGTGGCGGGGACAGCAACACTAGCTGGGGTGTGGTGGCTGCTGACACCCGCCTCCACAAGGGAGTCATCCTCCGAGTTGCTCTGGTCCTCAGCTGAGGTGGATGCTGCTGAGGACTCCTCGGTGTGGCTCCCCTCGCCCTCCGTGCCACTGGGTCCCTCCGACCACTCCTCGGCTGCTGACCCAGTCTGGCTCTCCGGCTCCTCCTGGTCCGTGGAGCTGTCCCCTTCCGTGGCCGTGGATGTATCTGCAAACAATGGGGAAACAGACAGACATCAGTCACCTGCACATAACGCACACACCACTGTGAGCACAGCACATCACAGAGCAAGCCCTGGCATCATTAGTTGTACATTGCTAAAAGTGCACTAATTGAACAGGAGAAGTCAATTGTCAGTCTGATGCCAAGCATGGCACTCACATCCCACATGGCCTTGCACCCATCTGTCTGGTGTCTGTTGGATTGCAACACCCCAGTGTTGACACATGCACCAAGTACACAGTAGTTGGACAGTGCAGAGAACACGGTGTGGACACATCACAGCTCTTGCCACTGAGTCAGTACAGGTTTACGGATGTAAGGGATGCCCAGAGTCAAATAGGAAATGCATGTGATGCATACCAGCGACAGACACCATGATGCACCCATGTCCTGATAGCCAGCGCCACTATGGTGTGCATGTAGCACATGTCACTCCCCTGCAGGATCACCAATCAGTAGACACATGCCATGGCGGAGGCATGACTGCAAAGTCATACATCACTGTCTCAGTGATGTATGACTTTGCAGCCAGACAACAACACTCTGCACTGTGTCACAATAGTAGGTCATGGGGAATGCAAGTCCTGGAGCTGCACAAGTGCACATGTACATCCCCCCACAACACATCCTCTTAACCCTCATCTGTCCAGGTCATACCTATTGGACATATGGGAGACCTGTGACACTACCCTCTGAACCTGAGCCCCTCACACTCTGCTGTGCATGGGGAACAGCTGCCTGAACTTCACATTTACATGCCCCAGTCTGCATGGGCAGCTGATCAGACACCTATGTGTCACACAAGTATCGTCTCCTATGGTCACATCTCCAGTGGCATGCTGAGCCCCTACCAAGAAACTCCACAGCAGTCCTGGCGACTAATCCACAGCACACTGACACAGAGGCAGACACCTGAGGGGCAAATCACTGTGCACAATGTGTCCTCTGATACACGGGAGTGGGAGTACAGAGTGTATTGTATGGCCTGGAGTAGGCATGACTGTCCAGCCCCACATGAATGAGGGATGAGCCCTGGACTGTAGGCAGCTGGCTAAGTATGTGTGACACACGTCATATACATACTCCTGGGGCCCAAACATTGTTCCCACCCGCAGCATGGGTGTGTGCCAGGTACCCCAGCCACATGTGGTGGATCAGCTCAGCAATTGGACCACAGATCAAAGTAACACGCTGAATACATGTCAGAATACAGGCATTGTGTAAGCAATGGACCCACCCATGATGCCCACCACAGAGTCAGGGAAACAGATGCTGTCTCCCACCTTGAGTCAAGCAAACTGCAAGGACACAGTCCTAAGTGACAGAATTCCCTGCATGTAAGGGCCACAGCTGGGTATCAGATGAGGAGTGGGCAGTGCACAATAGAGGGACATGGCTCCTGGACAACATGACTGCTGTACTGTGGCAGTTCAACCTGGCCCGAGGAGGGCACATAACATGTTAGACAGAGTACACAGTGCAGTCTTTGACTCACCCCCTCCTTGCTGCTCTCTGGCCTTCAGCTGCCCATCCAGGTCTGGAAAGACCACCGCCAGGATCCTGAGCATGTGGGGGGTCAGGGTCCGTGTTCCGCCCCTCCTGCGAGGAGGCGACAGCTTCAGCTGGACCCGTGCAATCCTCCGGGTCCAGCCCCGAAGGTCCTGCCACCTCTTTTGGCAGTTGCGGATCCGGCGCTTGTAGACCCCCACGGACCGGACAGCCCGGACGATGTCCTTCCAGATCTCATGCTTCCGATGGGCAGAAGCCTGTCAGGATGACAAAGTGATAAGGACATTACTACACATGCAACATATCCGTGCATGACACAGTTGCATATACATGTCGCAATCACAGGGGCACATGGTGTACCCAGGCAGTGCACGGCTGCCCATGGACAGTTTTCCAGAAGTCACTACATGGTATCATAGCATGGGGAGTAAAACCCTGTTCAGAAGCACTGTCACTGCACCATACCTGTCCAGTGCAAGTCACTACACACTATGGGGGGTGACAACTACTCAGTGAGCCTGCTAGCCAGTGGTGTGCTGACTCTCAGCCTTGCTAGTCAGACAAAATGCACATTCAGAAAGGCAGTGCACAGAACACTCACCTGCTCCCCTGGTGTCCCATACAGCTTGCTGTACTGTGGAAGTAGGCTGTCCAGCAGGGCCTGGTTCTCTTCAAGGCTGAAGGCTGGGGCTCTCTCCACAGTACGTGCCATTGCAGGGTCCAGAGGGGCAGAGACAGCAGCAGTGCAGTGGCAGATGTCGTCCTGGAGCATGTAGTGCAGGCAAGTGGGCTCTCAGGGGAACATGCAGCAATATATATGTGCTGGAGAGGCAGATACTGTCCCTTGTGTCCAAAGTGATAGGTCCAAGTCGTTTGCATCTTCTGAATCTGGCCAATCCATGGAATAGCAGCACCAAAACACGCCCACAGCATCCTTCAAATCTTCAACTTCATGACATACATGATTTTGCAACATTGTTGTGGGTGACCAACTGATTTTCCAGCAACCGACTCGTTCGAATATTCGAAACGCGTCCGTTGCCAGGCAAGCCCATTGTCAATGGGTGCGCACCGATCGGTCCATTGAGGTACAACGCGCACAGGGGTACAACGCGTACCCGCACACATTGAATGCAATGGGCCGGCCGGAGGCACCGATCGGTCCATTGCTGTTCAACGCGCACAGGGGTACAACGCGTACCCGCACACATTGAAAGCAATGGGCCGGCCGGAGGCACCGATCGGTCCATTGCTGTTCAACGCGCACAGGGGTACAACGCGTACCCGCACACATTGAAAGCAATGGGCCGGCCGGAGGCACCGATCGGTCCATTGCAGTACAACGCGCACAGGGGTACAACGCGTACCGCACACATTGAAAGCAATGGGCCGGCCGGAGGCACCGATCGGTCCATTGCTGTTCAACGCGCACAGGGGTACAACGCGTACCCGCACACATTGAAAGCAATGGGCCGGCTGGAGGCACCGATCGGTCCATTGCTGTTCAACGCGCACAGGGGTACAACGCGTACCCGCACACATTGAAAGCAATGGGCCGGCCGGAGGCACCGATCGGTCCATTGCAGTACAACGCGCACAGGGGTACAACGCGTACCCGCACACATTGAAAGCAATGGGCCGGCCGGAGGCACCGATCGGTCCATTGCTGTTCAACGCGCACAGGGGTACAACGCGTACCCGCACACATTGAAAGCAATGGGCCGGCCGGAGGCACCGATCGGTCCATTGCAGTACAACGCGCACAGGGGTACAACGCGTACCCGCACACATTGAAAGCAATGGGCCGGCCGGAGGCACCGATCGGTCCATTGCTGTTCAACGCGCACAGGGGTACAACGCGTACCCGCACACATTGAAAGCAATGGGCCGGCCGGAGGCACCGATCGGTCCATTGCTGTTCAACGCGCACAGGGGTACAACGCGTACCCGCACACATTGAAAGCAATGGGCCGGCCAGAGGCACCGATCGGTCCATTGCTGTTCAACGCGCACAGGGGTACAACGCGTACCCGCACACATTGAAAGCAATGGGCCGGCCGGAGGCACCGATCGGTCCATTGCAGTACAACGCGCACAGGGGTACAACGCGTACCCGCACACATTGAAAGCAATGGGCCGGCCGGAGGCACCGATCGGTCCATTGCTGTTCAACGCGCACAGGGGTACAACGCGTGCCCGCACACATTGAAAGCAATGGGCCGGCCGGAGGCACCGATCGGTCCATTGCAGTACAACGCATCACTGTACATGTGACTGGCATATGTCAGCATGCCTGTCTCAGATGGACATATGCCAGCCACAGATAGCTCCCAGGGAGTGAGGGGCACACCTACATCACGACAGCCTGTCCAAACCTTATCATAAGGCATGTAAGGCTGCATTTCCTATTGTGTGTATGTTGGTGTACATGTTGTCCTGTGGGTGTCACCTGTGGGCAGCCACCCCCAGGCTGTGCACGTGTTAATGGGGACAGGATCCTGGGTGTTACGTGTACGTGACCACTGTGATGTGCAACTGTTCATATCTGTGCATGTGCCATGGTCACATTTCACAGTGGTGTTTGTGTATGTCATGTCACATACCCCGTGAGTCCCATGTGGGACGGTATGTTTGAGCCAGGGTGTCCCAGTGGCACAATAGTGATGGCCCTCCACAGTCTTTGTGCATGTAGTGTTTACAATGTCTCTGATTTCATGTGCACAATGGGAGACAGTCTCCACATCCACGTTGTGTGTGCATGGACTCTGATGTTGTGCGTGTGTGTCACAGACGTCCATGGCTCTCCTGCCATGGCATGTGTGGCCACTACCTGTGGGGGTCATGTTTGTTTTGTTGTGGTGTACACATGATACTCCAGGTGATGCCAGTGTCCATGTGGCATTACAGGGTCCCTGGGAATGTGCCTGTCGTTGAGCTGTGGTGCCTGGGGCACATCTGTCCTCACATGTCACTGGGGGGTGACTGTGACACAGCATCATGATATCCAATGGGCCAAACAGGGACAAATTGATGCCACCTGTAGGACCGTGTTGACAGATGTTGGCCATGTATGTACCATAAATGTCGTTCCGGTACTGCACACTTCATGTAGTTGTGCCTCATGATGATGTATGTTGGGATCTTGAGTGTGTTCAATGCCGCATATGTGGGGTGACTGACGATCTTGCTTACTTCTCCTCTGCACTGCAGGGCTCCTGCTGTCCATCGGCCATTCCCAGACCTGGCAACGATGGTGGAACGGGACAGCATCCGACGGTACCGCTTCACCAGGCAGCTGATTGAGGATTTGGCAGTGCAGTTGTCCCCACATTTGCAGCCTGGCCGGCCGTATCCTACAGCGCTGACCCCCAAGGTGAAGGTGATGGCAGCCCTACACTTCTTTGCCACCGGTACCTTCCAACATACTGTGGCGTCTGCTGGTGGGATGTCACAGACCATGTTCAGCCGTGTGCTCCGCGATGTTTTGGCGGCAATGTTGCTCTTCCTGAACCGGTACATCTATTTCCCTAGACTGCGACGACTCACTGACGTGAAGAGTGACTTTTATGCCCTGGGGAGGATGCCGCATGTCATTGGCTCCATTGATGGGACACATGTGGCTTTGGTACCACCACAGGCCCAGGAGCAGGCCTACAGGAACCGCAAGCACTACCACTCGGTCAATGCACTGGTGGTGTGTCTTGCAGACATGACCATCACACACGTGTGTGCCCGTTTCCCTGGTTCAGCACACGATGCCTTTGTGATGAGGAGTAGTCGCATCCCCAGGTTGATGGCACAGATGCAGAACCAGCGTGCCTGGCTTGTCGGTGTGTACTGACTTTGTGCCATTGTGTGTGATCTGATCTGTAGTATTCCGCCCACTTTTCCAAGTCAGCTGATGTGCACTTGTCTGTCCGTAGGTGACTCGGGATACCCCAACATGCCGTGGTTGCTGACACCCCTCAGGAACCCTGTGACACCTGCCCAGATGCGCTACAATGAGGCACATGGTCGGACCAGGAGAGTGATTGAGCGGACCTTTGGTCTCCTGAAGAGCCGCTTCCGCTGCCTGGACAAGACCGGAGGGTCCCTCCCATATGCCCCTGCGAAAGTGTGCAAGATTATCATCGTCTGCTGCATGCTCCACAACCTGGCAGTGCGGAAGGAGTTGCCTCTCATCCAGGATGACGATGACCAACATCCGCCACCTGTGGAGGATCCTGGCCTGGACCACGATGCCAGTGACGATGATGATGATGATGGTGATGGTGATGTCCGCACACAGCTCATCACCAACTTCTTCAGCTGAATGTGAGTATCCTGAGGTGTCATGTGAATGATGTGAGTTGGCATGATGTGTGGGTGGTGCTCTGGTGCTGTTGGAGTGTGTCCATGGGCTACTTGACAGGATGTGTGTTGCGATGTGTGGTGACAGGTGGGCTGTACTCCCCAACAGTGTTGACATGCTAACTTGGTTCTGGGTGGGTATCTTGTAACATGTATTGTGCATGAGTTTTGCTGTTCTGTCCTGTACTGCATTGCTTTTGACTGTGTGTCATTTCTGTCCTTCACAGGGTACTTTCAGATTCGTTTGGTCAACTGTGTCCACCAACGACGTGATTGCACATCCAGGCTGGTAGCTGTTGTGTCCCTACAGGTGATGTGCGCCACACCCATGGACTTCCTTCTGTCTACAGTTGTTGACTGTGTGCCCGCTACCAGGTGGGGTTACCTTGCATCTGTAGTGGTTACGGCATGTTGCTACTGTGTAATAAACCTGTGCTTCACTTAGTGATGTGCGTTGTCTGTGGTCACACATTTGACTGCCATTTGCTTACTGCACCTGTGGGCTACTTGACTACAACTGGGAATGGGTGTGGTGTCTGTGCATTGCACCGTCTTCCCTGGCAACATCAGTGTAGGCAATGAGTCAGATGGCCTAGGTGTGTATGTGTTGTGTAGCCCTGGTGGTGTGTCTCCCTCATATGTGTCACGTTGCCTGTACTCACATGCCTGTGTTGTCCTTGCTGTTGCAGTTCGCATACACTGTGTAATTTTGCAGTTCATCATCCCCATAACAGCACCCACGTTGGAATCACGACAGAGGCAAGTATGGTGTATTAGTGTGTTTATTGTGATAATAGTGCATAGGATGGATTGTGCTGTACATGAATCTTGCAATCCCAAGTTCCTAGATGAATAGAAAGTCCAGGTAGACAGGATCCCCAGTATCGGGGCCACTGTTGTCTGACACATTGTTCCAACTTATACTCCCCATGCAATGTGTGGGAGTAGTGTTGCCATCAACAGGGTGAACAGTCTGTGCACAAAGGCGAAAATCCAGAACAGGTTCAGGCTTCCTGGGAGTTGCGCTTGGCCATCAGCCTCTCACTTTCCCCTCCTCGGACGACCCCTCTTCTTGGGGGGCCCTCAAGTGCAGGCTGCTGCGGTGCAGGGGACTCTCCGCCAGAGTCCTCCTCCCTCCCTGTGGCAGTTGCAGTTTGTTCGGTACCAGATGTTGTTGGCACACAGGGAGGTGTGGACTGGTTGCTGTTCATCTGGCGGAGGCATTGTAAAATGTCCCTGTGCACCGCCGTCATCTCATGTAGTACATCCCACTTGGACTCCACGCGGGTCATGTGGGAGTCCACACGTGACATGTGGGAGTCCACACGTGACATGTGTGACTCCACTTGGGACATGTGGGAGTCCAAGCGGGCATGATGGGCAGCCTGCTGCTGTTTGATGTCTCTGAGGAGCCCCACTACCTGGCTGAGCTCTCCGGTGCTGGACTGGTACGCATCAGCTATGCGTACCAGTTGTGGGTCTTCATGCACACCAGCAACGTCTGCAAGCAGCGACCTCTGTCTCCCACCCCTCCCACCACCCCTGCTGACATGTGCAGTGTGTGCAGTTGCACGCACAGATAACCCTGGTCCACCTTGGGGGTTGGTGGTGGTGGTGGTGTCCATGGCCCCAGGTTGGTCCAGGGTCACTGCGCTGGTGTTGTTCCTTATTCTGTCCATGTCGGCAGGGATGGTATTCGTGGTGACAGTCGTTGGAGGGGTGGGTGCAGGGGGTGCAGCTGGTGGACCTGCTGGTGCTGCAGCTGGTGGTCCTGCTGGTGCAGCATGTTGACTTGCACCGGATGTGCCAGGTTGTTCTTCATCGTCCGAGGAGGACAGAGGCTGTACGACGCCAGTGAGCTCGGCATCCTCTTGAGCCTGGGACTGGGACTCCTCAGCGTCTGCTGCTGTGTCCCTATCATCACCTGTTTTTGGGAGACACAAACAATGTATGTCATGTTTCTGCAGGCATCAGTGGTTGACACACCTGACAGTTGTGACTGTGCCTCGGGGTGCGGGCCTGTACATTGTATTGTCCTAAGTCGTCACAGTCAGGGGTTGATATTGGTGTGGCACATTGTCCTGCATTATTTGGGCATTTCTATGTATTCTCTGGGGTGTGAACATGGTCTGCATTGATTGTGTTTGGTTGACAGCCAGACCTCCTTCCCACCCACCCACCCACCCAGTCAGTTATCCCACCATGGAACGTGCTTGCATTGCAGGGAGTGTAAGTTGTCTCTCAGGATGTCAGTCAGTGGTGTCCTGCTGTTTGTTGGTGCACAGTTGGCAGCAGGGCCTTGTGCTCCCCACAGCAGTAGCCAGTGTCAGCCATCTTGTGAGTCCTTCTCCACTCCCTGTGATGTGAGCATGGTT
This sequence comes from Calotriton arnoldi, assembly GCA_963921515.1. NCBI lineage: Eukaryota > Metazoa > Chordata > Amphibia > Caudata > Salamandridae > Calotriton > Calotriton arnoldi. Next base: position 3,292 of record CAWUFW010027147.1, on the reverse strand, counting down.
CAGGGTGGTGTTGATGGGCCAGTTGTGAGGCTGAGCAATGTCTGTGACTACGACTCCCATCATGCTATTGCCTCCACCCCCTTCCCAGCATGCCCATGCTTCCTTCCTTTTGACTCTGCTTCCCTGTGGAGTGGGCTGGCTGTGCTGACAGGATGGCTGGGAGTGTTGTCCTGGCAGTTGTTTGGCTAAGAGTCCCAAGAGTGTCCCTGTGCTTCACACAACATAACCCAGGGTGGTGGTGCTTTGTGGGATCTTGTGTTAGGATGGAGGGCATTGCATTCTACCAGGTGGGTACTGTGGAGTTTGTGTTGGGGGGGTGTGAGGGGAGGTGCTGGTGACTATGGTCAGTGCTGCAAGTCCCCCTTCCCACCCAGCCAGCCGGATATCCCACCATGGAACGTGCTTGCATTGCAGGGAGTGGAAGTTGTCTCTCAGGATGTCAGTCAGTGGTGTCCTGCTGTTTGTTGGTGCACAGTTGGCAGCAGGGCCTTGTGCTCCCCACAGCAGTAGCCAGTGTCAGCCATCTTGTGAGTCCTTCTCCACTCCCTGTGATGTGAGCATGGTTCAGGGTGGTGTTGATGGGCCAGTTGTGAGGCTGAGCAATGTCTGTGACTACGACTCCCATCATGCTATTGCCTCCACCCCCTTCCCAGCATGCCCATGCTTCCTTCCTTTTGACTCTGCTTCCCTGTGGGGTGGGCTGGCTGTGCTGACAGGATGGCTGGGAGTGTTGTCCTGGCAGTTGTTTGGCTAAGAGTCCCAAGAGTGTCCCTGTGCTTCACACAACATAACCCAGGGTGGTGGTGCTTTGTGGGATCTTGTGTTAGGATGGAGGGCATTGCATTCTACCAGGTGGGTACTGTGGAGTTTGTGTTGGGGGGGGTGTGAGGGGAGGTGCTGGTGACTATGGTCAGTGCTGCAAGTCCCCCTTCCCACCCAGCCAGCCGGATATCCCACCATGGAACGTGCTTGCATTGCAGGGAGTGTAAGTTGTCTCTCAGGATGTCAGTCAGTGGTGTCCTGCTGTTTGTTGGTGCACAGTTGGCAGCAGGGCCTTGTGCTCCCCACAGCAGTAGCCAGTGTCAGCCATCTTGTGAGTCCTTCTCCACTCCCTGTGATGTGAGCATGGTTCAGGGTGGTGTTGATGGGCCAGTTGTGAGGCTGAGCAATGTCTGTGACTACGACTCCCATCATGCTATTGCCTCCACCCCCTTCCCAGCATGCCCATGCTTCCTTCCTTTTGACTCTGCTTCCCTGTGGGGTGGGCTGGCTGTGCTGACAGGATGGCTGGGAGTGTTGTCCTGGCAGTTGTTTGGCTAAGAGTCCCAAGAGTGTCCCTGTGCTTCACACAACATAACCCAGGGTGGTGGTGCTTTGTGGGATCTTGTGTTAGGATGGAGGGCATTGCATTCTACCAGGTGGGTACTGTGGAGTTTGTGTTGGGGGGGGGTGTGAGGGGAGGTGCTGGTGACTATGGTCAGTGCTGCAAGTCCCCCTTCCCACCCAGCCAGCCAGATATCCCACCATGGACTGTGCTTGCATTGCAGGGAGTGGAAGTTGTCTCTCAGGATGTCAGTCAGTGGTGTCCTGCTGTTTGTTGGTGCACAGTTGCCAGCAGGGCCTTGTGCTCCTCACAGCAGTAGCCAGTGTCAGCCATCTTGTGAGTCCTTCTCCACTCCCTGTGATGTGCGCATGGTTCATGGTGGTGTTGATGGGACAGTTGTGGGGGGGGGCAATATGTGTGACTGCGACTCCCATGATGCTATTGGCTACACTGACTTGGCCAGCATACACAGAATTCCTTCCTTTGAGTGGTCTTCACTGTGTGTTGGTGTTGTTGTGGTGGCTACATGTGTGGATGTGTGTGTTAGTTCTATTTGTGCCACTGCCTAGCTGTAGTTGTGGTTGTGTTTGTACATGTGTTGGCACAGTTGGATGTGACTTTTTTGATGGCATGTGTTGGGTTTATCTGACTGACATACACATTTTGGGATGATTCTGTTCTAGTTGCTGTGTAATTGCTATGAGTGCATGGTTTGACTCTCCCTTGACAGTGATGTGTGTGTGTTTTGTGGCAGTATATTGTGTACATTTGTTGTGTACTCACCAGGCTCTGGGATGTCCTCTAGTCCATATATGCTCACTGGCGGTAGGATGGCCCGCACCTTCTCCTCCCAGGGCCTGAGGTATATTGGCTTGGCAGGAGGGCCACTGCCGGTGTGTTGGCTGTTGATGTAATCTTGCTTCAGCAGTTTCCGTACCCTCCTGCGCACGTCATACCACCTGTTCTGGATGTCGCTCTTTGTGCGCCGACATGGTGATTGTGCGTTCACCCTGTTGATGATCCTCTCCCACATCTTGGTTTTCTGCGACATGGGGGTCTGTTGGACCAATGTGCCAAACAGCTGTGGCTCTACCCTGAGGATCTCGTCTGCCAGGACTTCCAATTCACAATCTAGGAACTTGTGATTCTTCTTGGGGGGCATGGTGATGGGTGGTGATGGTGGGTGATGTGTGTGTTGGTGTGCAGGTGAGGGTGTGTGGGTGTGTGTTGTGCTGGGTGTATGTGAGGTAGGTATTTGTTGGTGTGCTGCTGGTGTGTGGCTTGTGTGAGGGATGAGCTGTGGGTGTGTGGTTGCTTTCTCTTGGGTGCTGGTAGTGGAATGGCATTTGCAAAGGCTCATGGTAGTGATTTGTGTCCTTTATATAGGTGGAGTTGTGGGTGTGTCTTTGTTCTCTGTCCCCACCCCCCAGTATTTATTGGCTTGGTAATTGCTTGTTTGGCCTTTTTTTGGTTGATTTTTCCTTTGTGCTGTTTGTGTATGTTGGAAACGTTCTTGTGACCGAGTCGGACCCTGCATTGGTCTCGTACGGTGTTTTCCGTTTCGTTCACGCTGTGTTTGTGCAGTTTTGTATGCTGCGTACGCGTCGGTCGCGGTGTATTGTGTTGCTTCGGCTCGGTTTTGTGTGCGTGTCGGTCGTACGGCTTGTCCTCCGTCCGACTCGGTCGTGTTTTTCGCGCCTTGCATCGTACTTTGCGGGTTGGAGTTGGCGGGTACGATTCGGTCGGATTTGTTCCGGGTGCGTGTCGGTCGGTTGGATTCGCGTGTTTTTCCGGCCGGATTGCTATTTTCCGAGCGGCTCGGTCGGTCGGCTTGGTTTCCTGACGTGTCGGTCGGATTTATCGCGGCTTGCATCGTACTTGGCGTGTCGGGCGCCACTGGTACGTGTCGGTCGGTATTTTTTCCGGATCCGAGTCGGTCGGTGCTTTTTCCGGCCCGAATCGGAATCG
>CAWUFW010027146.1:0-28651 GCA_963921515.1 Calotriton arnoldi | reverse complement strand
ATGGGGAGCAGCATGTTAGCTGCTCCCCATGTGTAAAGCTAATGCCGGCACCCTAGGGACGCGGGGAGCCGGCGGGACTGTGGGGGGATTGGGGACCCCCACAGTCTACAACGAGAGGCCAGGCCCCGGGGGATGGGGTCCCCGGGGCAAGTAGTGGCCCGGGAGGGGGGCCACGCGGCCCCCTCCCCAAAAAAGAAATAAATTTAAAAAAAAAAAACGGAATGGCCGGCCCCGGGGATGGGGTCCCCGGGGCCTTAAATGGCCAGAGGAGGGGGCCACGCAGCCCCCTCCAAAGAATATAAATAAAAACGAGGCCATGCCCCGGGGGATGGGGTCCCCGGGGCCAATACAGGTCCAGGGAAGGGGGCCACGCGGCCCCTTCCCGTTTTTTTTAAATTACAAATTAAAAAAAGGGGTAAGGCCCTGGGGGATGGGGTCCCCAGGGCATAAAAACAGGAAAAAGGAAGGGGGGCCACACAGCCCCCTTCAGGGGACAAATTTTTTTTTTTTTTTTTAAACGATCGGCCCGCAGGCCCCGCCCCTTCCTTCACCACTCTGCAAACTTGCCCCTGGCGCGTTTGCAGAGGGGGAACGAATTCCCCTTGAATACTGGGGGTCCCTGGGGGCCAACTAGCCCACCAGGAACCTCCAGTATGCGCCAGGGGGCTGCGTTGCAGAGAGGTGTAGAGAGGCCACACCCCTTTTACACCTCTCTGCAACGCAGCTCTGTGGCGCTTTTGGAGGTATATGGTGGGCTAGTTGGACTCGGGGACCCTCAGGATTCAAGGGGACTTAATCCCCCAACTTAAAACGCGCCACGGGGCGCGTTTGTACAGTGGTGAAGGGAGGGGCGGGGCTTCAGGTGACATGTGTGCAAACAGGCCCCGTGGCGCGTTTTAAGATGGGGAATTAAATCCCCTTCAATCCTGAGGGTCCTGGGGGCCAACTAGCCCAACAGGTACATCCAGAAAGCGCCACAGAGCTGCGTTGCAGAGAGGTGTAAAAGGGGTGTGGCCTCTCTACACGTCTCTGCAACGCAGCCCCCTGGCGCATATTGGAGGTTCCTGGTGGTCTAGTTGGCCCCTAGGGACCCTCAGGAGTCAAGGGAACTTAATCCCCCAACTTAAAACGCGCCACGGGGCGCGTTTGCAAAGATGTCACCTCAGGCCCCGCCCCTCCCTTCACCATTGTGCAAATATTCCTCTAAAATCAGCCGAAATAGGAATTCCGATTTACTCACCTGTTATAAGGAGAGACCTCAGTGCTGTATCTTTCAGCCCAGTACTGGTCCTGAAAAGTAATTTTAACCGTACTTACCGGTAACTTGAATTTCCTTCATAGGCTAACATTGACTGGTTTCACTTGGAAATTCTTCTAAGTGTGGAGTTTTGGAACTTTAAAATATTCCTCTAAAATCAGCCGAAATACGAATTCCGATTTACTCACCTGTTATCAGGAGAGACCTCAGTGCTGCATCTTTCAGCCCAGTACTGATCCTCAAAAGTAATTTTAACCGTACTTACCGGTAATTTGAATTTCCTTCATAGGCTAACATTGACTGGTTTCACTTGGAAATTCTTCTAAGTGTGGAGTTTTGGAACTTTAAAATATTCCTCTAAAATCAGCCGAAATACGAATTCCGATTTACTCACCTGTTATCAGGAGAGACCTCAGTGCTGCATCTTTCAGCCCAGTACTGATCCTGAAAAGTAATTTTAACCGTACTTACCGGTAACTTGAATTTCCTTCATAGGCTAACATTGACTGGTTTCACTTGGAAATTCTTCTAAGTGTTGATTTTTGAAACATACAAATATTCCTCTAAAATCAGCCGAAATCCGAATTCTGATTTACTCACCTGTTATCAGGAGAGACCTCAGTGCTGCATCTTTCAGCCCAGTACTGGTCCTGAAAAGTAATTTTAACCGTACTTACCAGTAACTTGAATTTCCTTCCATAGGCTAACATTGACTGGTTTCACTTGGAAATTCTTCTAAGTGTGGAGTTTTGGAACTTTAAAATATTCCTCTAAAATCAGCCGAAATACGAATTCCGATTTACTCACCTGTTATCAGGAGAGACCTCAGTGCTGCATGTTTCAGCCCAGTACTGATCCTCAAAAGTAATTTTAACCGTACTTACCGGTAACTTGAATTTCCTTCATAGGCTAACATTGACTGGTTTTCAGCAAAAAAGTTTCAAAGTGTTAATTTTCACAAACTACAAATATTCCTTAAAAATCGCCTGTATGACTTAAACGCATTCTTTCAACTGTTTACAGGAGATGCACCAGTGCTGGATCCAGGATCCAACACTGAGTAAGAAAAAGTAACGATAACAGTTTTTACCTGCTAAGTGAATTTCCTTCCATAGGATAACATTGGTGATTCTATGAGAAAAAGTTTCAAAGTGTCAACTTTTAAAATACAATAATATTCCTTAAAAATCACTGACTGTAACCAAAACGCTTTTACTCAACTGTTTACAGGAGATGTACCAGGACTGAATCTAGGATCCAGTCCTGTGGTTACAAAAGTAATCCATAAAGTAACTAATTGCATTTAACTAGAAATTCACATTGAGCTGAATGTTGCATTGTGTTTGAAAATGTGTTGCCCATTGCAACAACTGTAACTACTGTACTTAAAAGTCTATTGCCTATCTGCAAAGTATTTAAACTAAAGTAATTCATTCTGAGAAAGTATTTTTTGTAATGTAATGTATAATGTAATTACAATGTAATTTGACAAATAAAATATGTAAAAAAAAATTGTTTCTAAAAATGTAGTAAATCAGTATGAAAAAAATTAATATAACAATTAATACATTTAAAAATTGTCATTTACAAAACCTTTGAAATTCACTGAAAAAACCGTAGGTTTCAGGCACGTTATAGTTAGAAATTAGCATTTAAAAAACCTTTGAAATTCACTGAAAAAACCATAGGTTTCAGACACGTTATAGTTACAAATTAGCATTTAAAAAACCTTTGAAATTCACTGAAAAAACCATAGGTTTCAGACACGTTATAGTTACAAATTAGCATTTAAAAAACCTTTGAAATTCACTGAAAAAACCATAGGTTTTAGGGACAGTTATAGTTACTTGGACATTGCACTCGTACAAAACCCGTGAAATTCCCCGTTATAGTTAGTTCAGCTAACTATAACTCGCGCCCATAATGCACTGCTGATGACGTCACATATTACATCACTCATGACATGGTCAGTGACATCACTGATGACATCACTGATGACATCTCAAATGACATCACTGATGACATCATCCACGTGATAATCTGATGCAGCTCTTCACACCCTAATATAACCTTTGATACACCCAATCTAAATTACAGACTGCCATTCGCAAAACCATAGACACTCCAACACCAATAACTACATACCCACTCACTGATTCTTAGGTCTACACACACACATCCACACACTCACCCGTACAGTCACTCATACTTACGGTCACTCAATACAGGACTATCATATGCACTCTTACTCCTACATAGACACTCAAACACCGCCACTCATCCATAGAGGTACTCACACACCTAGTCAGTCATGCAAATAATTAAACACACTGCCATTTACTCACCTATACAGTTATACACACACCAGTTCACTTACTCATACAAATAGTAGCACATTGTTACGCTCTTATACAATCACTGATACAAGCACACAATCATCCATACAGCCACTATCACAATCACTCACTCTTGCTTATAGCTATTTATATACTCCAACACACATATATACTGCCTTTCACATATGTAGTTACTCACACATGTACCACTGGGACATACATTCACTCACTAACACACTCTTACACACACTTACCCACCCATACAGTCTATCACAGATGCACTCTTGAAACCATCCACCCAGTGAATCACCCACTCACACATCTATGCACAGAGTTGCACACACCCCTCCCACACAAACACTCAGGCACCCATACAGATACTCAGACAAGCATTCAATAACTCATATAGAAAATCATTTAGCTATTCACAAACACATGCAGCCACTTACACAGCAACAGACAGACGGATACAGACATACACCCAGTTTAGTCACTAACCCATGCATTCAGTAAGATACGTTAAATCACTCACTTATAGAGTCAGTCACGCACCTACTAAATCATCCATACAGACACTTACACACCCACTCATTCTTCAATACGTCTTTTCCTATATATTTTAAAAATATTTAAACTTTACAGAAACACACAGTCACTGGATGATGTCATCAGTGATGTCATTTGAGATGTCATCAGTGATGTCATCAGTGATGTCACTGACCATGTCATGAGTGATGTAATATGTGACGTCATCAGCAGTGCATTGCGGGGCGCGAGTTATAGTTAGCTGAACTAACTATAACGGGGAATTTCACGGGTTTTGTACGAGTGCAATGTCCAAGTAACTATAACTGTCCCTAAAACCTATAGTTTTTTCAGTGAATATATATATATATGAAAAGAACTCGATCCTGAATGCAACTCCTCACATCTACGGGACACGGACTCCAAGAAATGTGCTTCATCAGTTGAAATTTATTGCGGACATGACGATATGACGCGTTTCGGCCACAACGAGTGGCCTTGATCACATAACATGACGCGCCGCGAAAACCACCATTTTAAACCTCTAAAACACCATGTGATACCTGGTAAGTGTGGTCATAGAAAACAGACTAATCCACATGGGTATATGTAAATCCATACAAATCCACTAATATCAGTAAAATACAGACTTAGTAAATGATACATATTAAATTACAATTCCAATTTTAAATTTCAAAACTTCAAAGTTACAAGTTTAAAACTCAAAATTTAAAATGATAAAAACGGGTCTTGTTTATGTGTACTATAAATACATGGCTTCAATGCAAAAAGTTGGAGCAGCAATTCAATATATAAGTAAATTCTACACCTGCAAAATCTAGTATTATGCCATCCCATATACATATATATATATATATATATATATATATATATATATATATATATATATATATATATATATATATATATATATATATATATATATATATATATATATATATATATATATATATATATTTCATTTTATGGGAGGGCATTGAAATGGAGCTGGAGCTCTTCCTGAGGAAGTTGAACAACAACGATTGCAACCTGCAGTTCACAAGCACATGGAATCGGCAACAATGTATCTTTTTGGATGTAGAATTGGAGATCAAAGAAAATACATTGACCACAAGAATACACAGGAAACCAACAGACACAAACTCCATCTTGCATGCAAACAACGGCCACCCAAATGCACTAAAATGGAGCATTCAGTACAGCCAAATGCTGAGAGCAAGGAGAATCTGCTCCACAGAAGAACTCTATGATGAGGAGATAGGCAGACTGTATAACATGTTCAGGAAAAGAGGATGTCCAACAATGGTGCTTGATAATGCCAAACGTAGGGCAAAAGAAAAGACTAGAAAGCAATCCCTCTATCCGAATAGCATTCTAAAAGAGAACAGTGAGACTGTCAAGAGGCTGTTCTTAGAATACAATTTGGTCCAACACAATATCAAGGAAATTCTAATGAATCACTGGTGTGTTCTGAAAAATGCTGAACATTTGACAGAGATCTTTAAGAGGGGCCCACAAATCACCTCTAAGAAAGTACGATCTTTGGGGGATATCTTAACATCAAGCCACTATGTAAACAAAGTAAATCTGCAAGGAACAGGATCTTGGCTAACAAGAAATCAAGAAGGATTCATAAAGTACAACTCATGCAAAGCATGCAAATATGGCACAACAACAGGAGTTACCGTACATCGGATGGCAAAAAAAGAATAGCGTGCAACACAGAATTTGTGATTTATGCACTTCAATGTGGGTGCAACAAACTCTACATCGGCAGCACTAAAACAAATTGAAATTACGGATCCTTCAGCATATAAGAGCAATAAAAAATGGAGACAAGACCTACCCAGTGGCTTGCCATTTTGATGAGACACATGAACGATCACTGTCAACCTTCTCCTATTGGGGCATAAAACATGTCAAGGCCCACCCAAGAGGGGGAGATCGAGAGAAGGAATTACGCAAACAGGAGTCACGACTCATCCTATCAATTGGAACTGAAACACCTTGGGGCCATAATAAGGATGCAGAACTGTTTGTACACCTATGAGACCAGTAACACTGGAAGAATATATAGAACTGAATCTATTGTTCCCTTTGAACTTAGTGGATATTATGACCATTGCAAACACTGAAACAAATTTATCGATCCTAAGTAACATCTGGGGATGGACAATAGCATTAGGCAAAAATGTGATTTCGAAAGCACCTTGCACTTTTCATTATTTATTTCTTATCTGATAGCACTTTATTATAAACACTGTCATTCAAAATAGAGATAAAACATTCTTGATGACCAAAGTGCACTGCACTCTTGAAACAATTAGCACTTTATTTAGACACATAATTAATGGAAATGAGGAGAGAATAAGTACCTCACCTATTGCATTTTACTTAATTAGGTAAAAGAATAATTTTTACACTGTTCTCTCTTTCTAGAAAAAATGTCATATATACATAAAAAGAATAACAAGTTGCTAAATAAGGATTTCAAAATAAGAATATCCTCTGTATTATATGCTGCTCTTTTAGGGATGAAATAAGAACCCCTAGTTACGTTGCACTTTAATGCACTTGCACTTTAAACAAATGTTTCCATTAACCATCATGCTGCCTCAATGCATTTGCACTTTAATATATATTAAAAAAATCATTTAACTATTATGTGGGTATTTAAAATCTTGAAAAATCAAGTAAAGGAGCAGATGAGTGGGTCATCCCTATATAGATATATATATTACTAGGGAGACCTGTGAAACACTCAATATAGGGAGAAAAAAATGAGGTATGTCTACAAAGCTAACATAAAAAGTTTAAAAATAAAAGAATAAAAACTAAAAAAAGAGAGAACAATATCAATGGAGATAGGCTAAACAATAAATAGAAAATAAAAATAAATATATGAAAAAATAGGAATAGAGGATTACATTGGTGCAGAAAGAAAAAGAAAAAGGGGAAAAAAAATTGATTAATGTTTTAGGAATCAACAAGTGCGCTGCCGATATATTAGCTATCATTGTTGTCTTTTATAACATTATGTATCATGCAATGAATGTAAGAAAATGTAACAAGATGGCGGAGAAAATATGCTGGTGAAAATCAATTACTTGTACCGCTCTAGTGGTGGGTTGAGGGTCAACAACATTGAAGAAGGACAAAAGCATTTAAATTTACACAATGCCAAGCCCAAAGTGACCCAGTGGAAGGCAATTCACCGAAACGTGTCGGTCCTTACTGAAGGGAAATGAGGACTGTGTGAGGAAATCCGCCTTGAATATGTGCAATCAGCAATAAAATAATTTGACTCACCAAGAAAGTCGTGTCGCTGTTTGGAACCGTGTGCCGCTGAAACTGGCATCCGCGAGGAGGACGCCAGAAGGGAAACACATATATATATATATACATATATATATATATATATATATATATATATATATATATATATATATATATATATATATGACCTACTGGCGGTTGCCAGTAGGTAGTTATAGTTAGGACCTTGCTTCTATTCAAAAAGCGTTTTTTGTTTTGCCTATATCTTTGTCGCCTTTTGACCAATCTTCGCTAAATTTTCCATACTAAATGGTTCACTCAGGTCAGCTCCTGCCTTGGATGCTTCGGGGTGATTCGTCAAGCGGGAGCCGATAAAAAAGGGGGGTCCCAAAACTCATTTTCCCCATGTTAATTTCCATAGGAACTTTAGACAAAGCTACAGCCCAAACTGCTGAACGGAATTACACCAAATTTGGCAAAAAGGTAGGTCTTGGTCCAGAAAGCGTGCTTTTTTTAAAATGGTGTAAATCCGATCAGTAGTTCCAGAGAAATTCATAAAATAAAAATATTGATATCTGAGGGCCGAGGAGGATTCGCGAACATTCTGGTTTGGAGTGTTGGCAGCAATCTTGTGACTCGGTAACCGAGTCACAGGAAAACAGTAAAAAAAAAGATAAAAAACAAGAAAAGGGGGCAGGGTAGAAACACCCTGACCCCCTTTGCCCTAGGCAAAGCATTTAAAAAAAAAAAATAATCGGGCGAATTCGCGCTGGGTGCCCGAATCCGGCTGAAATTTTATTTTAAAAACGAAGCGCAGGCTCCCGTGCTTCATTTCTTTAAGCCCCCGGGTGGGCCAGGTCCCAGGGGCAATGTACAATTAATTAAAGGCGGCCCGCGGAGGCCCCCGCTGCCCCGGGGACCGCCACCTCCCCGGGGCTTCATCCATAATGTGCGGGGCACACAGCCCTCCTGCAGCCCCGGGGACCGCCACCTCCCCGGGGCTTCACTTTAATAGGGGTGGGGGGCCTCACGGGCCCCCCAAGCCCCAGGGACCGCCATCTCCCTGGGCTCCAATTCAATTATAGAAGGTTGGGGGGGCTCCTGCCCCTCCCCACACTGCCCCGGAGACCACCACCTCCATGGGGCACTAATTATTTAAATACGGGGATCCGTTGCGGACCCCCGGGCCCCGGGGACCACCACCTCTGCGGGGTTTAAAGCAGTTGGGAGGGGGGTTGCACGGCCCCCCCTCCTGGAGCCCTTGATGGCCCTGGGGACCGCCACCCCCCAGGGCCGGCTCCTGCAATGTCCTGGGGTGCCCACCCCTGGGACATTGCCGTTTGAAATGGCAGGTGCCATAGCAAACTCTGCTTCGCTTCATGGAAGCGAGAGCAGAAAACTTGCTCTCGCTTCCATGAAGCGAAGCAGATTGCTTTTGGACAAGGGGAGCTGCATGTCAGCAGCTCCCCTTGTCCAAAAACAATGCCGGCTCCCGCAGGAGGCGTGGAGCCGGCTGGGACCACGGGGGCATTGGGGCTCCCCCCACCGTCCCCAAAGTAAGGCTAGACCCCGGTGGATGGAGTCCCCGGGGCCATAATTGGCCTCAGGAGGGTGGCCCCCCTTCCAAAAAAAAACAAGGCTGGCCAGGCCCTGGGGGATGGGGTCCCCGGGGCCAGAAGTGGCCCAGAGAAGATGGGCCACATGGACCAACTTCCCAAAATTAAAAATAATATATTGTTTTTAAAAAATGAGGCCAGGCCCAGGGGATGGGGACCCCGGGCCAAAAGTGGCCCAGGTAAGGGGGGCCACGTGGCCCCCCTTCTAAAAATACAAAAAGAAAAGAAAAGCCGGCATCTCGCCGGAGGCCCCGCCCCCTCCCTGTACCACTCTGCAAACACACCTCCTGGTGCATTCTGAGTTGGGGGATTGAGTCCCCTTGAATCTTAAGGGCCCTTAGGGGCCAACTAGCCCACCAGGTACCTCCAGTAAGCCCCACACAGTGGGATTGCTGAGAGGTGGTCCAATGCCATGCCCCATTTTACACCACTGTGCAAACGTGCCTCTTGGCGCACAGCTGGTGGGGCGATGAAGTCCTCTTGTGTCCTGAGGACCTCAGGACTGAAGTGGACTTCATCCCCCGAGCAGCAGTGCGCCAGGTGGCGCGTTTGCAGAGTGGTGTAAAAAGGGGGCATGGCCTCGGACAACTCTCAGCAATCCAGCTGTGTGGGGCTTACTGGAGGTAACAGGAGGGCTAGTTGGCCCCCAGGGACCCTCAGGAGGTAAGGAGACTTCCTCCCCCAACCAAAAGCGCACCAGGAGGTGCATTTGCAGAGTGGTGGACAAAGGGGGCGTGGCATGTGTACACCTCTCAGCAATGCCACTGTGTGGGGCTTACTGGAGGTAACAGGTAGGCTAGTTGGCCGCTAACCACCCCCAGCAGCAAAGGGGACTGCACTTCCCATCCAAGAGTGCACCGGGGAGCACGTTTGCAGACTGGTGGGCAAAGGGGGTGTGGCCTGCTATGAGAACTTACCAATGCTGCTGTGTGGGACTTACTAGAGGTAATAGGAGGGGTAGTTGGCCCCCAAGGTTGTCCTTGGGGGCCAACTACCCCTCCTGTTACCTCCAGTAAGTCCCACACAGTGGGATTGCTAAGAGGTCTTCGGAGGCCATGCCCCCCTTTCTGCACCACTCTGCAAACGTGCCTCCTGGCACACTACGGGTTGGGGGCTGAAGTCCACTTTTCTCCTGAGGGACTTTGGTGGCCAAGAAGCCCTCCTGGTACCTCCTGTAAGTCCTATGCAGCGGAATTCCTGAGCGGTGGTCGGAGGCCCAGCCCCCTTTCTCCACCCTTCTGCAAATGTGACTACTAGTTGCAATGTAATAGGTTTCGCATTTGCGATAGTTAGAGCTATTGGCGTTGCGAATGTAAAAGTGTTTAATTAATGTTTCTTGGAGTGGAGTGGATGTAGATTGTGTGTAGTGGAATTATGTGGATAGAAAGTATGTGGTATTTAGTGTATAGGAATTATGTAGAGTGGGATTATGTGTTATGGAGAGTAATTGTGTGGTATGATAGTCTGTGTTGTGGAGTGGTAACCTCAGGTTTAGTCTTCCTTGTTTCCATAGAAGCTAAACTATAAACTCAATGAGACAAAAAAAGAAGGAACCACTGAGGAGCACTTCTGGACCGAGTCAGAGGTATGAGCAGGGCTACTGGAATTATGCGTCTGTTTGGCTGCACAGACTTTTGCACAATTATAAATTTTTCGCATTTGCCACATAATCCATCATCTGCTGCATAATCTGCAGATTTGAACAAAAAAAACCTTGTTTCTAGCTCAAACGTTACCAAAAATGCAGCGACAAGTGTTACAGTGTGGTGGAAGGCCCTTTGCTAACCGAGAATGGTCACCTGTTACTTGTGGGTATTCAATTGGTACTAATGGTGTGCAAACCACTCTTGCTTCTTTCTGCGCCTCTCTTGCCTCTTTCTGCATTTCTGTTGCTTCTTTATGCACCTTTCTTTCTTTTTCTGTACTTCTTTGCCTCGTTCTGCTCATCTCTTCCACTTTCTACACCTCTCTTGCCTCTTTCTGCACCTCTGTTGCCTCTTTCTGCACCTCACTTGCTTCTTTCTGTACCCCTCTTGCATCTTTCTGCACCCTTCTTCCCTCTTTCTGCACCTCTTTTGCCTCATTCTGTACCCCTGTTCCCTCTTTCTGCACCTCTCCTGCCTGTTTGTGCACCTCTCTTGCCTCTTTCTGCACTTCTCTTGCCTCTTTCTGCACCTCTGTTGCTTCTTTCTGCACTTCTGTTGCCTCTTTCTGCACCCCTCTTGCCTCTTTCTTCACTACTCTTAATTCTTTCTCCACCCCTGTTGCTTCTTTCTGCACCCCTCTTGCCTCTTTCTACACCCTTCATCCCTCTTTGTGCAACTCTCTTGCCTCTTTCTACACCTCTCTTCCCTCTTTTGCACCCCTCTTGCCTCTTTGTGCACATCTGTTCCTTCTTTCTGGACTTCTATTGCCTCTTTCTGCACACCTGTTTCCTCTTTCTGCACCCCTCTTACCTCTTTCTGCAATTCTGTTGGTTCTTTTGCACTGCTCTTGCTTCTTTCGTCACCTCTCTTGCAAATTTCTGCACCCCTCTTGTCTTTTTCTGCACACCTCTTCCCACTTTCTGCACCTCTCTTGCCTCTGTCTGCACCCCTGTTCTCTCTTTCTGCACCTCTTTTGCCTGTTTCTGGAACTTTCTTGCCTCTTTTTGCTGTTCTCTTGCCTCCTTCTGCACCTCTGTTGCTACTTTCTGCACTTCCTTTGCCTCTTTCTGGACCTCTCTTGCTTCTTTCTGCACCCCTGTTGTCTCTTTCTGCACTCGTATTCCCTCTTTCTGCACCTCTCTTGCTTCTTTCTGCACATCTCTTGCTTCTTTCTGCACGCTTCTTCCCTTTTTTGCATTCATCTTGCCTCTTTCTGCAGTTCTCTTGCCATTTTCTGCACCTCACTTGCCTCTTTGTGCACTTCTCTGGCTTCTTTCTACACCTCTGTTGCTTCTTTCAGTAATTCTCTTGCCTCTTTCTGTACTTCTCTTGCTTGTTTATGCACCTCTCTTGCGTCTTTCTGCACCTCTGTTGCCTCTTTCTGCACCTCACTTGCTTCTTTCTGCACCTCTGTTCCCTCTTTCTGCACCTTTCCTGCCTGTTTCTGCACCTCTGTTGCCTCTATCTGTGCCTCTGTTGCTTCTTTCTGCACTTTTCTTGCTTCTTTCTGCACCCTTCGTGCCTCTTTCAGCACCTCTGTTGCTTCTTTCTGCACTTCTCTTCCTTATTTCTGCACCCCTCCTGCGTCGTTCTGTATCCCTCTTGCCTCTTTGTGCACCTCTCCTGCCTCTTTCTGCACCCCTCTTGCCTCTTTCAGCACCTCTGCTGCTTCTTTCTGCACTTCTCTTGCTTCTTTCTGTACCCCTCTTGCCTCTTTCTGTACACCTTCTGCCTCTTTGTGCACCTCTCCTGCCTCTTTGTGCAGCCCTCTTGCCTTTTTCTGCAGTTCTATTGCCTCTTTCTGCACCTCTTTTGCTTCTTTCTGCACTTTTCTTGCCTCTTTCTGTATCCCTCTTGCCTCTTTCTGCACCTCTGTTGGTTCTTTCTGCACTGCTCTTGCTTCTTTCTGTACCTCTCTTGCCTCTGTCTGCACACCTGTCTCCTCTTTCTGCACCCCTTTTGCATGTTTCTGCACCTCTGTTCCCTCTTTCTGCACCTCTGTTGCCTCTTTCTGCTCCTCACTTGCTTCTTTCTGCACCTCTGTTCCCTCTTTCTGCACCTCTCTTGCCTCCATCTGTACCTCTGTTGCTTCTTTCTGCACTTTTCTTGCTTCTTTCTGCACCCTTCGTACCTTTTTCAGCACCCCTGTTGCTTCTTTCTTCACTTCTCTTCCTTATTTCTGCACCCCTCCTGCCTCTTTCTGTACCCCTCTTGCCTCTTTTTGCACCTCTGTTGGTTATTTCTGCACTGCTCTTGCTTCTTTCTGCACCTCTTTTGCAAATTTCTGCATCCCTCTTGCTTCTTTCTGCACCCTTCCTCCCTATTTCCCAACCTCTCTTGCTTCTTTCTGCACTTCTCTTGCTTCTTTCTGCACTGCTCTTGCTTCTTTCTGCACCTCTCTTGCAAATTTCTGTATCCCTCTTACCTCTTTCTGCACCCCTGTTCCCTCTTTCTGCACCTTTATTGCCTGGTTCTGCACCTATATTGCCTCTTTCGGCAAATCTATTGCTTCTTTCTGCACTTCTCTTGTCTCTTTCTGCACCCCTCTTGCCTCTTTCAGCACCTCTGTGGCTTCTTTCTGCACTTCTCTTGCTTCTTTCTGCACCCCTCTTGCCTCTTTCTGTACCCCTTTTGCCTCTTTGTGCACCTCTCCTGTCTTTTTCTGCACCTCTCTTGCCTTTTTCTGCAGTTCTCTTGCTACTTTCTGCACCTCTTTTGCTTCTTTCTGCACTTTTCTTGCTTCTTTCTGTACCCCTCTTGCCTCTTTCTGCACCTCTGTTGGTTCTTTCTGCACTGCTCTTGCTTCTTTCTGCACCTCTGTTGCACATTTCTGCATCCCTCTTGCCTCTTTCTGTACTCCTCTTCCCTCTTTCTGCACCTCTCGTACCTCTGTCTGCACACCTGTTTCCTCTTTCTGCACCCCTTTTGCATGTTTCTGCAACTCTCTTGCCTCTTTCTGTACCTCTCTTGCCTTTTTGTGCACTTCTCTTGTTTCTTTCTGCACCCTTCTTCCCTTTTTTCTGCACATCTCTTGCCTCTTTCTGTACCTCTCTTGCCTCTTTCTGCACATCTCATTGTTCCTTCTGCACTGCTCTTGCCTCTTTCTGCACCCCTCATGCCTCTTTCTGCACCTCTTTTGCTTCTTTCTGCACTCCTCTCTCCTCTTTATGCACCCCTCTTGCCTCTTTCTGCACCTCTGTTGCCTCTTTCTGCACCTCTCTTGCTTCTTTCTGCACCCTGTTGTCTCTTTCGGCACTCGTCTTCCCTCTTTCTGTACCTCTCTTAATTCTTTCTGTACTTTTCTTGCTTCTTTCTGCACCTCTCTTGCTTCTTTCTGCACCCTTCTTCCCCTTTTTGCATCCTTCTTGCCTCTTTCTGCAGTTCTCTTGCCATTTTCTGCACCTCTCTTGCCTCTTTCTGCATCTCACTTGCCTCTTTCTGCACTTCTCTTACTTCTTTCTACACCTCTGTTGCTTCTTTCTGTACTTCTATTGCTTCTTTCTGTACCCCTCTTGCATCTTTCTGTACCCCTTTTGCCTCTTTGTGCACCTCTCCTGCCTCTTTCTGCACCCCTCTTGCCTCTTTCAGCACCTCTGCTGCTTCTTTCTGCACTTCTCTTGCTTCTTTCTGTACCCCTCTTGCCTCTTTCTGTACCCCTTTTGCCTCTTTGTGCACCTCTCCTGCCTCTTTGTGCACCTCTCTTGCCTTTTTCTGCAGTTCTCTTGCCTCTTTCTGCACTGCTCTTGCCTCTTTCTGCACCCCTCATGCCTCTTTCTGCACCTCTTTTGCTTCTTTCTGCACTCCTCTCTCCTCTTTATGCACCCCTCTTGCCTCTTTCTGCACCTCTGTTGCTTCTTTCTGCACTTCTTTTGCCTCTTTCTGCACCTCTCTTGCTTCTTTCTGCACCCCTGTTGTCTCTTTCTGCACTCGTCTTCCCTCTTTCTGTATCTCTCTTAATTCTTTCTGTACTTTTCTTGCTTCTTTCTGCACCTCTCTTGCTTCTTTCTGCACCCTTCTCCCCCTTTTTGCATCCTTCTTGCCTCTTTCTGCAGTTCTCTTGCCATTTTCTGCACCTCTCTTGCCTCTTTCTGCATCTCACTTGCCTCTTTCTGCACTTCTCTTGCTTCTTTCTACACCTCTGTTGCTTCTTTCTGTACTTCTATTGCTTCTTTCTGTACCCCTCTTGCATCTTTCTGTACCCCTTTTGCCTCTTTGTGCACCTCTCCTGCCTCTTTCTGCACCCCTCTTGCCTCTTTCAGCACCTCTGCTGCTTCTTTCTGCACTTCTCTTGCTTCTTTCTGTACCCCTCTTGCCTCTTTCTGTACCCCTTTTGCCTCTTTGTGCACCTCTCCTGCCTCTTTGTGCACCTCTCTTGCCTTTTTCTGCAGTTCTCTTGCCTCTTTCTGCACCTCTTTTGCTTCTTTCTGCACTTTTCTTGCCTCTTTCTGTATCCCTCTTGCCTCTTTCTGCACCTCTGTTGGTTCTTTCTGCACTGCTCTTGCTTCTTTCTGTACCTCTCTTGCCTCTGTCTGCACACCTGTCTCCTCTTTCTGCACCCCTTTTGTATGTTTCTGCACCTCTGTTCCCTCTTTCTGCACCTCTGTTGCCTCTTTCTGCTCCTCACTTGCTTCTTTCTGCACCTCTGTTCCCTCTTTCTGCACCTTTCCTGCCTGTTTCTGCACCTCTCTTGCCTCTATCTGTACCTCTGTGGCTTCTTTCTGCACTTTTCTTGCTTCTTTCTGCACCCTTAGGGCCTTTTTCAGCACCCCTGTTGCTTCTTTCTTCACTTCTCTTCCTTATTTCTGCACCCCTCCTGCCTCTTTCTGTACCCCTCTTGCCTCTTTTTGCACCTCTGTTGGTTCTTTCTGCACTGCTCTTGCTTCTTTCTGCACCTTTTTTGCAAATTTCTGCATCCCTCTTGCTTCTTTCTGCACCCTTCCTCCCTATTTCTCCACCTCTCTTGCTTCTTTCTGCACTTCTCTTGCTTCGTTCTGCACTGCTCTTGCTTCTTTCTGCACCTCTCTTGCAAATTTCTGTATCCCTCTTACCTCTTTCTGCACCCCTGTTCCCTCTTTCTGCACCTTTATTGCCTGGTTCTGCACCTATATTGCCTCTTTCGGCAAATCTATTGCTTCTTTCTGCACTTCTCTTGTCTCTTTCTGCACCCCTCTTGCCTCTTTCAGCACCTCTGTGGCTTCTTTCTGCACTTCTCTTGCTTCTTTCTGCACCCCTCTTGCCTCTTTCTGTACCCCTTTTGCCTCTTTGTGCACCACTCCTGGCTCTTTCTGCACCTCTCTTGCCTTTTTCTGCAGTTCTCTTGCTACTTTCTGGACCTCTTTTGCTCCTTTTGCACTTTTCTTGCTTCTTTCTGTACCCCCTTGCCTCTTTCTGCACCTCTGTTGGTTCTTTCTGCACTGCTCTTGCTTCTTTCTGCACCTCTGTTGCACATTTCTGCATCCCTCTTGCCTCTTTCTGTACTCCTCTTCCCTCTTTCTGCACCTCTCGTACCTCTGTCTGCACACCTGTTTCCTCTTTCTGCACCCCTTTTGCATGTTTCTGCAACTCTCTTGCCTCTTTCTGTACCTCTCTTGCCTTTTTGTGCACTTCTCTTGTTTCTTTCTGCACCCTTCTTCCCTTTTTTCTGCACATCTCTTGCCTCTTTCTGTACCTCTCTTGCCTCTTTCTGCACATCTCATTGTTCCTTCTGCACTGCTCTTGCCTCTTTCTGCATCCCTCATGCCTCTTTCTGCACCTCTTTTGCTTCTTTCTGCACTCCTCTCTCCTCTTTATGCACCCCTCTTGCCTCTTTCTGCACCTCTGTTGCTTCTTTCTGCACTTCTTTTGCCTCTTTCTGCACCTCTCTTGCTTCTTTCTGCACCCCTGTTGTCTCTTTCTGCACTCGTCTTCCATCTTTCTGTACCTCTCTTAATTCTTTCTGTACTTTTCTTGCTTCTTTCTGCACCTCTCTTGCTTCTTTCTGCACCCTTCTTCCCCTTTTTGCATCCTTCTTGCCTCTTTCTGCAGTTCTCTTGCCATTTTCTGCACCTCTCTTGCCTCTTTCTGCGTCTCACTTGCCTCTTTCTGCACTTCTCTTGCTTCTTTCTACACCTCTGTTGCTTCTTTCTGTACTTCTATTGCTTCTTTCTGTACCCCTCTTGCATCTTTCTGTACCCCTTTTGCCTCTTTGTGCACCTCTCCTGCCTCTTTCTGCACCCCTCTTGCCTCTTTCAGCACCTCTGCTGCTTCTTTCTGCACTTCTCTTGCTTCTTTCTGTACCCCTCTTGCCTCTTTCTGTACCCTTTTTGCCTCTTTGTGCACCTCTCCTGCCTCTTTGTGCACCTCTCCTGCCTTTTTCTGCAGTTCTCTTGCCTCTTTTTGCACCTCTGTTGCTTCTTTCTGCACTTTTCTTGACTCTTTCTGTATCCCTCTTGCCTCTTTCTGCACCTCTGTTGGTTCTTTCTGCACTGCTCTTGCTTCTTTCTGTACCTCTCTTGCCTCTGTCTGCACACCTGTCTCCTCTTTCTGCACCCCTTTTGCATGTTTCTGCAACTCTCTTGCCTCTTTTTGCAGTTCTCTTGCCTCCTTCTGCACCTCACTTGCCTTTTTGTGCACTTCTCTTGTTTCTTTCTGCACCCTTCTTCCCTTTTTTCTGCACATCTCTTGCCTCTTTCTGCACCTCTCTTGCCTCTTTCTGCACATCTTTGTTCTTTCTGCACTTCTCTTGCCTCTTTCTGCACCCCTCTTGCCTCTTTCTGCACCTCTTTTTCTTCTTTCTGCACTTCTCTCTCCTCTTTCTGCACCCCTCTTGCCTCTTTCTGCACCTCTGTTGCTTCTTTCTGCACTTCTTTTGCCGCTTGCTGCACCTCTCTTGCTTCTTTCTGCACTTTTCTTGCCTCTTTCTGTACCCCTCCTGCCTCTTTCTGCACCTCTGTTGGTTCTTTCTGCACTGCTCTTGCTTCTTTCTGCACCTCTGTTGCAAATTTCTGCATCGCTCTTGCCTCTTTCTGTACCCCTCTTGCCTCTTCCTTCACATCTGTTGCTTCTTTCTGCACTTCTCTTGCTTCTACCTTTTTGTACACAAATTTACAGAGTATGCTGTTTGAAACACAGGTATTCAAGTATTTGTATGTTTATTTTTATGTAACGTGTCACTAGGTAAAAGCAGAGACACACGCATGCATACCTTCACAAACTTGGTCAGACTTACAACAATGATATGCTTAGGATTGCTGTTTTATATTTGGTAGGCCTAACATTCTGAGCAGTCGATGAATATTGAACCTTCAAGAGAAATGTGAGGTTTAAGACATCTTGGGAGACGGATTAGTGATTAGGCTACTTTGTATGAGTCTGTTGTAAGGTACAGTCAAAGTAGGCCTCTTTCAATGCCAAAATATTAGCCATGATTATAGCTACTAGGCTGCAACCACTCATGCAGGCCATTGTGTTGCCTGATCAATCTGGTTTCATACCGGCGAGATCAACAGCACATAATATACGTACCATATTCGTGCTTCTGCACCAATTAAACCCAGAGCTAGAAGCCACAGCTGTGTTACTGGACACAGCTAAAGCGTTTGATTCAGTAGAGTGGACATATTTATTTGTGATACTGCAAAGAATAGGATTTCAACCTATCATATTAACCCCTTCCATGCGCGGCCGATTTTCGCCCTGTGCGAGGCGTTGCATTAAGCGGACGGGTTCATGACGAGCTCAGCTCGTCATGCGCACACGAGCACTGCGCAGCATGACGAGCTGAGCTCGTCATGAGCATGGAAGGGGTTAAACTGGATCAAGCTCCTCTACACAAAACCTACAGCACGCATTAAAGTAAACAGGCACATATCGGACGTCATACCTATACAGAAAGGGACACGGCAAGGATGTCCATTGTCCCCCTTGCTGTTTTCCATTGCGCATGAACCCCTAGCATGCAAAATAAGGCAACAAAATGCTCACACAGCGCTGAGGTTTCATCTTCTCCCCATAGGTACCTCACTGTTTGCGGACGATATGGTATTATATATACGTGACCCTCGCGTTAACCTGTCACCCGTATTGAGAGAATATATTAAATTCGGGAGGCAATCTGGACTGCAAATCAATTGGAGTAAATCTGCAGTTCTTCCGCTGACGGAGGTCACAAAGCAACATCACATGGAATTTTCCCTAGCCTGGCAGGAGGAACCAATTAAATATTTAGGAATATGGATACATAGAAATCCAGAAACGGTACTAAGAGCCAACTATGGGGTGGCAATAGATAAACTTGAAACACAAATAAGCAGATGAACTACTTTGCCATTGTCTCTCGCAGATAGGATATCTCTCATAAAGATGGTAATATTACCCAAATTTCTGTACTTATTCACTAACATTCCTATAACCCCACCAGCCCCAATCTTCAAAAGATTGAATGCAAACCTTAATAGACTAATATGGGCAGGAAAGCAGACATGCATAGGATTACAATAATACAACAGGAAAACGGTTTTGGTTACAAAAATCGCCTGCACACCGTCTGTCCCTACTAATTTTCAAATAAATGCTCACTCTTCTGGGTCAACCGAAAAAACCCAAATCTCTTCCTACAAATCCACAATTTAGAGGAGCACTGTATATATATTTTACATTCCACCAAGAGTCCAAAGTTAATCAAAGATACATCCAAAATTGTATGATACTTATATGCAAGCACAATGACAGCAAGTGCCTTACTTTTCACTCAGTTAAATGACAGCAGGAAAACATGTTCTAGTTTCACAATACTCCAAATGTCAGATTGTTTTTCATCTTCTTTATTTTCTCAAAATGTGTAAGAATACAAAAAGACAAATGCACATTGGGAACAGCCTACGCGTTTCATCCCTGTTCTCATGGGACTTCTTCAGGGCTGTTTAAACATAAGAACTTACAACACAAATACTATATTAGAAAAACAACCAGACAAAAAAAAAACAAATAGAGCAACATTTAGAAAAACTCTTTTAAAAAAACAGTCATTTTGTAATTAGCATGCTCTATATACAGACATACAAAACACACATTTAAAAACATTAAGTTTATATTTAAAACTAATTAATAAAACACATATATTAAATCCAACACCCCATTTTTCAGCAGACCCGCATAGGATTACAGACACTGCCACTGCCATACATACAGGGGGGTTTCACAGTACCAAACTTATTACTGTATTATTTATGTGCACAGTCACAATATGCACACTATTGGTACCACCCAGTACGCTATATGCCGCATCTGGTGGTAGAGGATGGAGACGCCAATCCCATCTCGCTACGCGGCATAATATCGCACCAAAGATCCCATCATTCGAAAAATGAAATAAACATAATACAAACAACGTCCTTGGCATGGCAACAAATGCGCCGTATGGCCAATAAATACCCGTTGTATGCACCTGGTATGCCTCTAAATCAACATCCATCACTTTCTGGCACACAAGATAAAGGCAGTATGGAGCTGTTGCAGCAGGTGGGCCTAGCGGTAATGGGAGACTTATATAATAATGGAGTATTCCTTGTTTCTGATGACCTTTCATACGTGAGTAACCAGACGCTATTATTTAGATTCGCATATCACAGACTGCGTGAGGCTATTAAAAAGCTCTATCCGACCTACCCAAATGAGCCACCCACTCTAGCACCGCTACAAATGATAATAACAAACCCTGACAACACTCATATAGTAACGAAATTGTACAGGGCCATGCAGGCTGAATTGGGCAGAGGGACAGGCAAGGCACATGAGAGATGGAATGCAGTGCTGGACACCCCACTGGAAGCAGAGGAATGGCAATCCTGCTGCGCATTAACAGAAATGTTGACCCCCAATGGCAACTTACGTATCATACACTATAAGTACATGCACCAAGCATATCACACGCCACTTAAGCTGCAGAGATATGGTTTACGTGAAGAAGCCAAATGTCGCAGATGTGGAGCAGGCGACACAGATTTCGTGCCCCTTGCATGGTACTGTGTTAAAGTCAGTGGGTATTGGGAATGGGTAGTGCAAGTATTGGGGGGCATGTTGAATTGTAACGTGGAATGCTCAATGAAATTCTGTTTGTTGGGATGTTTGCCGCATTTGAAATCCATCAAGAAGAAATTTGCTGCTATAGCATTGTTAATTGCAAAGAGAAGAGTTTCCATGCACTGGGACATAAAACATCTCCCACAGTTGAACGCTGGGTGATGGACTTGATATATTGTAGAGACAATTTCCTATTATACGCAGAGGAACTACCATCAGCTTCCAAGCCTACAAACATTTGGGAGCCATTGACAATCTACTTAAGAGCCCACCCTGATATGCTAAAGGAAGGTACGATGTGAAGTTATGCATTCTAGGTATATCCAACTATACTAAATGTAGGATTATAAGTACAAGAAAATGTTAAAGATGCACTGTGTAGTGATATGTTTACATATGACATGCCTGATATGTTTGTTACAACTGTTTTGCAAAAACCAATAAAACTTTATAAATAAAAAATAAAAAAAATAAAAAAGTAGGCCTCTTTCTGCACCTCTGTTGGTTCTTTCTGCACATCTCTTGCGTCTTTCTGCACCTTTCTTCCTCTTTCTGGACTTCTGTTGCTTCTTTCTGCATTACTGTTGCTTTTTTATGCACCTTTCTTCCTCTTTCTGCACTTTTCTTGACTCTTTCTGCACTTCTCTTCCTTCTCTCTGCGCCTCTC
Source organism: Calotriton arnoldi (assembly GCA_963921515.1). Lineage (NCBI taxonomy): Eukaryota > Metazoa > Chordata > Amphibia > Caudata > Salamandridae > Calotriton > Calotriton arnoldi. The sequence goes on along the minus strand of CAWUFW010027146.1, from coordinate 7,247 downwards.
TTCCTCTTTCTGCACATGTCCTACCTATGTAGGCATAGTTAGAAATTAGCATTTAAAAAACATTTGAATTCAATGAAAAAACCACAGGCTTCAGGGACGTTATAGTTAGAAATTTTCATTTCAAAAACCTTTGAAATTCACTGAAAAAACCATAGGTTTCAGGGACGTTATAGTTAGAAATTAGCGTTTAAAAAACCCTTGAAATTCACTGAAAAAACCATTGGTTTCAGGGTTGTTATAGATAGATATTTTCATTTAAAAACCTTTGAAATTCACTGAAAAAACCATAGTTTCAGGGACGTTATAGTTAGTTGGACATTTCACTCGTACAAAACCAGAGAAATTCGGCTGTTATAGTTAGTTGAGCTAACTATAACTTGCGCCCACAATGCACTGCTGATGACATCACATATTACATCACTCATGACATGGTCAGTGACATCACTGATGACATCACTGATGACATCTCAAATGATATCACTGATGACATCATCCACGTGATAATCTGATGCACCTCCTCACACCCTAATATAACCTTTGATACACCCACTCTAAATTACAGACTGCCATTCTCGAAACCATAGACACACCAATACCAATTACTACATACCCACTCACTGATTCCTAGGTCTACACACACATCCACTCATTCACCCATACAGTCACTCATACATGCAGTCACTCATCAATACAGCACTATCATATGCACTCATACACCTAAACAGACACTCACCCACCGTCACTCACCCATAGAGTTACTCACACAGCTAGTCAGTCATGCAAAGAATCAATCACACTCCCAAAAACTCAGCTACACAGTTATACACACACCACCTCATTTATTTATACAGATACTAACACATACTTACTCTCTTATACAATCACTGACACAAGCACACACTCATCCATACAGCCACTCACAATCACTCACTCTTACATATAACCATTTATATACTCCAAAACTCACATATACTGCCTTTCACATATGTAGTTACTCACACATGTACCACAGAGACATCCATACACTCACCGACACAGCCATACACACACTCACTCAACCATACCATCCCTCACAGATGCACTCATGACCCCATACACCCAGGGATTCACCCACTCATGCATCCATGCAGGGAGTTAAACAGCCCCTCACCCACCGACACAGGCACACAGGCACCCATACAGGTACTCAGACAACCAATCATTAACCCATTTAGACACTCATGTAGATACTCACCAACCCATGCAGCCACTTACACGCCAACTGACAGACTGATACAGACATTCACACAGATTAGTCATCCACCCATGCGTTCACTAAGACTTGTTCAATCACTCACTTATACAGTCAGTCACGCACCCACTAAATCGTCCATTCAGACACTCATACACCCACTCATTCTTCACTACACTAACAGTCTTAAACTTTTTGAAACACTCAGTCACTGGATGATATCATCAGTGATGTCATCAGTGATGTCGTTTGAGATGTCATCAGTGATGTCACTGACCATGTCATGAGTGATGTAATATGTGATGTCATCAGCAGTGCATTGCGGGGGCACAAGTTATAGTTAGCTCAACTAACTATAACGGCCGAATTTCTCTGGTTTTGTATAGGCCTGGGCGGTAAATTCCGTTCCGCTCGTGGAATTTGCGGAATTTGGGTAATTTCGCATTCCGCGGAGAAGGCGAAATTGCCAAAAATTCCGCGATCCGCGGCTTCGCGAAATTTTTTGCTTGTTCGCGCTTTCAAAATGCGTGTTCGCAAGATATTTCTCCCCGAGCACGCAAACAGCATTCGCGAATAGGAAAAAAGCATCGCGAACGGGCGGAATGAGCAATTCCGCGTGTTCGCGGAACTTTTGCGTGCTCGTGGAGATTTTTTACCATTTTGTGGAGCTTTGCGTAGCGCGACTACGCAAATTCCGCCCACCCCTAGTTTTGTACGAGTGAAATGTCCAACTAACTATAACGTCCCTGAAACCTGTGGTTTTTTTCAGTGAATATATATATTATATATATATATATATATTGTTAGACCTGGTACCATTGGCATGGGTCTCCCTTCCTTTTTTCGCTGTTGTCTCTTCTGTTTTTGCTGGTGTTAGATGCTCTGGGCGCTGTGCCACTGCCATTCAGTGCCACAGCGCGAATGCTCCCTGTGTAAATTGGTATATCCATGATTGGCTTATTTGGTTTACCTGTTAGTCCCTAGTAGTGTGGCCTGTGTGTGCCCAGGGCTGGTAAACCAAATGCTGCTGGTGGGCCTGCAGCGCTGGGTTGCGCCACCCACAGAAGCAGCTTGTAAAGTGTGCCTCAGACCTGCCACTGCAGAGTCTGTGTGCAGTCCAGAACTGCCATCTTGGCTGTGAAGTGCACCCACTTCCCAGCCCCTGAACCTTCCCTTGGCATCATGTAAGTCACCCCTATGGTAGGGTGCATTGTGTGTGTAAGGTAGGACATGCCTTGGTGTGTGTAGCATGTCCTGGTAGTGAATTACACCCAATTTCGTTTTTCACTACTGTAAGGCTACCTGTTCCCCATAGGCTAGAATGGGCAGTTTGACTATTACATTCTATAGTCCTAACTGACCCCAGGAACATGGTTGAAAAACGAATTTAGTATGCCTGAGCTCAGAATATTAAAATACATCTTTTAGTGAAGTTTATTTTTATATTCTGTGTTTGAAAATACCACTTTTAGAAAGAAGGTATTTTCTTGCCTAAGCCTTCCAGTGTGCTCTGCTGTTATGTGTATTGGCTGTCTGGTTTTGGAGGGACAGGGCAGGCTGAGTCAGACCTGGGTTGAATAGAGAGGTCTGCATTTAGAGTACGGGGAGGGGTAGCTCCTTGACCTGAATAGGGCTGTGCCTGGCAAGGTGAATGCTGGCTCCACCTCCTACTGTGTATCTGATAGCAGACCCCCTCTTTCTGAAAGGAAGGATGCAGCCTGGTAAACAAAGTGCTCCAGGACTGAACAGAACTGGTTCTGGCTAGGCTCAGTGACTTGTAGCTTTTGAGAACAAAGACTTTTGGGGTATAAATATCTGTGCTGAAACCCCTACAAGGTGTATTGCTCCTGGATGTCAAGACGAACCTCTGTCCGTGTAACTGAAGGAATCTGCAGGAGGTGACTATCCTTGTGCTTGTGTGCTGTTTCTTGGATTGGCCTGCAGTGGTTACCATTGGACTTGGAAGAAGAGGGAAAAGGACTTTTGAGAGAACTTTTATCAATCTTGCTAAAGCAATCACCCAAGGGCTAGGAGAGAGCTAGCCTCCTGTTGAAGTCTCAGGCACATCAGACTTCACCACCAGCCTCCTGATTCCTCCCAGCGAGGATTTCTATCTGCAGGTGAGGCTCCTGTGAGTTCCAGGGCCTCTAGTTCTACTACAGAGAAGAGAGTGCTGAAATCGTCGCTAACGTACGTTTGCGAGCCGCCGCAGCCGAGAGCGCCCGAAAAATCATCGCGCTGCTGCCACCGAGTGCTCGCAACTAAAGATCGAGTCATCGCACTGAGATCATCGCTTCACGACATCACAGCGCGGACGTCGAGCGTCCGCCATTTTCATTGCATCGCATCAGGATCGTCGCTCCCTCGCGGAGCGCCATTTCTTCGCATCGCAACCCGATCGCACACGCAACAAGATCGTCGCCTCGCCTCCTCCCTTGCGGCAGGGAGTCATCGCATCAACGGTCTAGCGTGCAGAAGTTTGTCGCATTGTCTCTACGTGCATCAGCAGATCGGTGCATCATCCTCCCTCGCGGCAAGGATTTAACGCATCGCCGGCCTCGCGTGCAGAAATTCATTGCTACAGCTTCTTTGCGACAATTTGTTGATTTTGCTACGAAATCCAGGTACTTTGTAGGTAAAAGGGTCGCAGAGACCACTGCTTTGAACTGAACTCCTCTTTGAGCACTTGAACTATTTTTGCAGCATTTCAAGAGTAATCCTATTTTACAGTATTGTGGCTTTTTATCGTTATTGGTCTTGTGTTAAGTCTATATATAAAGATACTTATTTTTGATAACTACTTGTGTGGTGTCCCTTTGTAGTGTTCCTCACTGTGTTACTGTGTATGGTCATAAATGCTTCACACACTGCCTCTGAGATAAGCCTAACTGCTCGTGCTACGTTACCACAGGGTTGAGCAGGGGTTATCAAAGGGTGGAACCCTCTCACTCTGACTTAGGAAGAAGGGTCCCTACTTGGACAGTGGCCAGCCATTGCCAACTAGAGACCCCCATTTCTAACATATATGTTCAAAGTTCAAAGGTTGCCCCTCGATGGAACCGCACTCCCAGGAGGTAAGTGCTAGATAGCAAAAGTGATCCTCACCGACATAATCCTTTGCTTTCACTGTCGATCCGGTTCGGGCCAACGCCCTTCTTCCAGGACAGCTTTGTGGTAGAAAAGCAAGCAGAAGACACCAGTGTAGTCCCTTGTTACTTTTTATTTATATTTACTTTCAAATACGCTCAGGTGAGCGACAAGGTTGCACTCTGGGACTGGTAGTCCATACACACCCATGTGGGTCGCTTCCTTTTAAAACCATTAAAAAAATATCTTAAAGGAAAAACAATGTCCATAAGAACGCTCTCGCTGATTCAAGGGCTCCTCCTGTTCCGCACATCAGCTGCTTGAATAAGCAGCAGCGGACCCGCTCAGGTCTCACGGTGGTGCTGCTCCGTGGCCGGGCTGACCACATTTATGCTCAAAGTTCAGAGGTTGCCCCTCGATGGAACCGCACTCCCAGGAGGTAAGTGCTAGATAGCAAAAGCGATCCTCACTGACATAATCCTTTGCTTTCACTGTCAACGCATTTCGGGCCAATGCCCTTCTTCCAGGACAGCTTTGTGGTAGAAAAGCAAGCAGAAGACACCAGTGTAGTCCCTTGTTACTTTTTATTTATATTTACTTTCAAATACGCTCAGGTGAGCGACAAGGTTGCACTCTGGGACTGGAGGTCCATACACACCCATGTGGGTCGCTTCCTTTTAAAACCATTAAAAAAATATCTTGAAGGAAAAACAATGTCCATAAGTAAAAACGACGCCAAAGTTATTGGGAAAACAAAAACGCTTTTTGAATAGAAACAAGGTCCTAACTATAACTACCTACTGGCGACCGCCAGTAGGTAATATATGTATACATATATATACATATATGTATACATATATATTCACCGAAAAAACCAGAGGTTTCAGGGATGTTATAGTTAGTTGGACTTTTCACTCGTACAAAACCAGTGAAATTCGGCCGTTATAGTTAGTTCAGCTAACTATAACTCGCGCCCCCGCAATGCACTGCTGATGACGTCACATATTACATCAATCATGACATGGTCAGTGACATCACTGATGACATCTCAAATGACATCACTGATGACATCATCCAGTGACTGTGTGTTTCTATAAAGTTTAAATATGTTTTATATATATGCCAAGGTGTATTGAAGAATGAGTGGGTGTATAAGTGTCTGGATGGAGGATTTAGTAGGTGCGTGACTGTATAAGTGAGTGATTAAATGTGTCTTACTGAATGCATGGGTTAGTGTCTAAACTGTGTGAATGTCTGTATCAGTGTGTCTGTTGTTGTGTAAGCTGATGCATGGGTTGGTGAGTAGCTACATGAGTGTCTATATGGGTTATTGATTGGTTGCCTGAGTAGCTATATGGGTGCCTGAGTGTTTGTGTGGGTGGGTGGGGGTGTGTGACTTTGTGCATAGATGTGTGAGTGGGTGATTCACTGGGTGTATGGGTTCAAGAGTGTGTCTGTGAAGGGCTGTATGGGTGAGTGAGTGTTCGTTTGGCTGTGTTGGTAAGTGAATGGATGTCTCAGTGGTATATGTGTGAGTAACTTCATATGTGAAAGGCAGTATATGTGAGTTTTGGAGTATATAAATGACTATATGTGAGAGTGAGTGATAGTGAGAGTGGCTGTATGGATGAGTGTGTGCTTGTGTCAGTGATTGTATAAGAGAGTAAGTTTGTGTTAGTATCTGTATGAATAAGTGAGGTGGTGTGTGTATAACTGTATAGGTGAGTAAATGGGAGTGTGATTGATTCTTTACATGACTGACTAGGTGTGTAAGTAACTGTATGGCCAAGTGGTGGTGTGTGAGTGTCTGTTTAGGTGTATGAGTGCATATGATAGTGCTGTATTGATGAGTGACTGCATGTATGAGTGACTGTATGGGTGAATGAGTGGATGTATGTGTAGACCTAGGAATCAATGAGTGAGTATGTAGTAACTGGTGTTGGTGTGTCTATGGTTTCGAAAATGGTACTCTGTATTTTAGAGTGGGTGTATCAAAGGTTATATTAGGGTGTAAGGAGGTGCATCAGATTATCACGTGGATAATGTCATCAGTGATGTCATCAGTGATGTCATTTGAGATGTCATCAGTGATGTCACTGACCATGTCATGAATGATGTAATATGTGACGTCATCAGCAGTGCATTGCGGGGGCGCAAGTTATAGTTAGCTGAACTAACTATAACGTCCGAATTTCACTGGTTTTGTACGAGTGAAAAGTCCAACTAACTATAACGTCCCTGAAACCTCTGGTTTTTTCAGTGAATTTCTAAGGTTTTTTAAATGCTAATTTCTAACTATAACGTGCCTGAAACCTATTGTTTTTTCAGTGAATTTCAAAGGTTTTTTAAATGCTAATTTCTAGTTTTTTTGTTTTTTTTTACCTCATTCTGCCAAATCTCTTGCTGGCGATGCTCTTATAACGGTTGCCAATATCTGGAGAAGAGCCATTCCACACAAGAAAACAGCTGTTTCCAATTCCAACCTCTTCACGGGTTGCCCCGAAACAGAGGAAACCAGGACCGACAACTATATTGGCTTAATCATCGGACCTACTTGATCGCTGACTCCACTCCACCAACAATATCCATACTTTTTCCTGACTTCTTACATCACAGGCTATATCCAGCTGACTTGTAGAGATTAAGTTCTTTAAATAGTCAGTGAAACAAGGTGGACTCCCAGACTTCCATAACCAGCAAATTTCCCGCCTTGCCAAAAGTATTGCGTAAAAGATAAACTTAGAAATCACTGTCTTTGTTAATTGTGGCCCATCTTGATAAAGTCCAAAAAAGATAAGTTTAGGGCTTACCTTAATCTGTTTCCCTGTTACATCCACCAGGAACTTACATATCTCAGTCCAATAACATACCATAAACATGTGGGTGTCATCGGCTGATGGAGACGAGCATCTTGGGCAGACATATGGAT
>CAWUFW010027145.1:0-28657 GCA_963921515.1 Calotriton arnoldi | reverse complement strand
GAAACACCACCCCCAGCACGACCCCCTACACTGCCCGAACACCACTGCCCTAAACCCTGAAACACCACCCCCTGCACGACCCCCTACACTGCCCGAACACCACTGCACTGCCCTAAACCCTGAACACCACCACGACCCCTACACTGCCCGAACACCACTGCACTGCCCTAAACCCTGAAACACCACCCCCAGCACGACCCCTACACTGCCCGAACACCACTGCACTGCCCTAAACCCTAAAACACCACCCCCAGCACTGACCCCCTACACTACCCGAACACCACTGCACTGCCCTAAACCCTAAAACACTACCCCCAGCACGACCCCCTACACTACCCGAACACCACTGCACTGCCCTAAACCCTAAAACACTCCCCCAGCACGACCCCTACACTACCCGAACACCACTGCACTGCCCTAAACCTAAAACACTCCCCCAGCACGACCCCTACACTACCCAAACACCACTGCACTGCCCTAAACCTAAAACACTACCCCAGCATGACCCCTACACTACCCAAACACCAATGCACTACCCTAATCCTAAAACACTACCCCCGCATGACCCCCTACACTACCCTAAACCCTAAAACACTACCCCCGCACGACTCCCTACACTACCCAAAGACCACTGCACTACCCTAAACCCTAAAACACGACCTCCTACACTACACAAACACCACTGCACTACCTAAACCCTAAAACACTACCCCCTACACTACACAAACACCACTGCACTACCTAAACCTAAAACACTACCCCCAGCAGTACCCCTACACTACCCAAACACCACTGCACTAACCTAAACCTAAAACACTACCCCCAGCAGTACCCCCTACACTACCCAAACACCACTGCACTACCCTAAATCACTACCCCCAGCACGACCCCTACACTACCCAAACACCACTGCACTACCCTAAACCTAAAACACTACCCCCAGCACGACCCCTACACTACCCAAACACCACTGCACTACCCTAAACCTAAAACACTCCCCCAGCACGACTCCCTACACTACCCAAACACCACTGCACTACCCTAAACCCTAAATCTACCCCCAGCATGACCCCCTACACTACACAAACACCACTGCACTACCCTAAACCTAAAACACTACCCCCAGCACGACCCTCTTCACTACCTAAACACAACTGCACAATTTGTTACAGGCGTTGCAACGCAGGCCTGTGGTGCTTACTGGAAGTACCTAGTGGGCTAGTTGGGCCCCAGGGACCCTCAGGATTCAAGGTGACCTAATCCCCCAACTTAAAACGCACCACGGGCGCGTTTGCACAGTGGTGAAGGGAGGGCGGGGCCTCAGGTGACATGTGCGCAAACACGCCCTGTGGTGCGTTTTAAGTTGGGGAATTAATTCCCTTTGAATCCTGAGGGACCCTGGGGCCAACTAGCCCACCAGGTACCTTCAGTAAGCACAACAGAGTTGCGTTGCAGAGAGGTGAAAAAGGTGCGTGGCCTCGGAGCGCCTCTCTGCAACTCAGCTCTGTGGTCCTAACTGTAGGTACCTGGGGGGCTAGTTGGGCCCCAGGGACCCTCAGAATTCAAGGGGACTTAATCCCGCAACTTAAAACGCGCCACGGAGTGCGTTTGCACACATGTCACCTCAGGCCCCCTCCCTTCACCACTGTGCAAGCGCGCCCTGTAGCGCGTTTTAAGAGGTAGTTTTAATCCCCTGCCCTATTATGTACTAGGGACTTGCAGAGGAGGTCATGCTAATCACAGGGGTACCCCAACGCATAGTGTTCCCTAGTGTATGTAGGTGTTTTCACTGTATTCTAAGTGTCTTTTAGCATAGCACTGGCTCTGGTTAGTCAGAGTCAGTTACCACCAGTACCCGTCTGAAAAAGTTGTGGGCACAGGATGATTTTGCAACAAGGCCTCTTTCTGCTCCTCTGTTGGTTCTTTCTGCACATCTTTTGCTTCTTTCTGTGCGTTTTTCTTCTTTCTTCACATGTCCTACCTCTGTAGGCATAGTTAGAAACTAGCATTTAAAAAACCTTTGAAATTCACTTAAAAAATCATAGGTTTCAGGCACGTTATAGTTAGAAATTAGCATTTAAAAAACCTTTGAAATTCACTGAAAAAACCATAGGTTTCAGACACGTTATAGTTAGAAATTAGCATTTAAAAAACCTTTGAAATTCACTGAAAAAACCATAGGTTTTAGGGACAGTTATAGTTAGTTGGACATTTCACTCGTACAAAACCATAGAAATTCCCCCGTTATAGTTAGTTCAGCTAACTATAACTCGCGCCCACAATGCACTGCTGATGACGTCACATATTACATCACTCATGACATGGTCAGTGACATCACTGATGACATCACTGATGACATCTCAAATGACATCACTGATGACATCATCCATGTGATAATTTCATGCATCTTCTCACACCCTAATATAACTTTTGATACACCCACTCTAAATTACAGACTGCCATTCTCAAAACCATAGACACTCCAACACCAAAAACTACATACCCACTCACTGATTCTTAGGTCTACACACACATCCACTCACTCACCCGTACAGTCACTCATACTTAGTCACTCAGTACAGGACTATCATATGCACTCATACACCTATATAAACACTCACACACCGCCACTCATCCATAGAGGTACTCACACACCTAGTCAGTCATGCAAAAACTTAATCACACACCCATTTACTCACCTATACAGTTATACACACACCAGCTCACTTACTCATACAAATACTAGCACATTCTTACGCTCTTATACAATCACTGATACAAGTACACACTCATCCATACAGCCACTCTCACAATCACACACTCTCACTTATAGCCATTTATATACTCCAACACACATATATACTGCCTTTCACATATGTAGTTACTCACACATGTACCACTGAGATATACATTCAATCACTAACACACCCATACACACACTCACCCACCCATACAGTCCATCACAGATGCACTCTTGAAACCATGCACCCAGTGAATCACCAACTCACACATCTATGCACAGAGTCACACACACCCCACCCACACAAACACTCAGGCACCCATACAGATACTCAGACAATCAATCAATAACCCATGTAGACACTCATGTAGCTATTCAGAAAGCCATGCAGCCGCTTACAAACCAACAGACAGACGGATACAGACATTCACACAGTTTAGTCACTAACCCATGCATTCAGTAAGATACATTTAATCACTCACTTGTAGAGTCAGTCACTCACGTACTAAATCATCCATTCAGACACTTATACACCCACTCATTCTTCAATACGCCTTTCCCTATATATATTAAACATATTTAAACTTTACAGAAACACACAGTCACTGGATGATGTCATCAGTGATGTCATCAGTGATGTCATTTGAGATGTCATCAGTGATGTCATCAGTGATGTCACTGACCATGTCATGAGTGATGTAATATGTGGCGTCATCAGCAGTGCATTGCGGGGCGCGAGTTATAGTTAGCTGAACTAACTATAGCGGGGAATTTCTATGGTTTTGTGCGAGTGAAATGTCAACTAACTATAACTGTCCCTAAAACCTATGGTTTTTCAGTGAATATATATATATATATATATATATATATATATATATATTCACTGAAAAAACCATAGGTTTAGAGACAGTTATAGTTAGTTGAACATTACACTCGTACAAAACCCGTGAAATTCCCCGTTATAGTTAGTTCAGCTAACTATAACTCGCGCCCGCAATGCACTGCTGATGGCGTCACATATTACATCACTCATGACATGGTCAGTGACATCACTGATGACATCACTGATGACATCTCAAATGACATCACTGATGACATCATCCAGTGACTGTGTGTTTCTGTAAAGTTTAAATATGTTTAATATATATAGGGAAAGGCGTATTGAAGAATGAGTGGGTGTATAAGTGTCTGAATGGATGATTTAGTAGGTGCGTGACTGACTCTATAAGTGAGTGATTAAACGTATCTTACTGAATGCATGGGTTAGTGACTAAACTGTGTGAATGTCTGTATCCGTCTGTCTGTTGGTGTGTAAGTGGCTGCATGGGTTTGTGAATAGCTACATGAGTGTCTATATGGGTTATTGATTGGTTCTCTGAGTATCTGTATGGGTGCCTGAGTGTTTGTGTGGGTGGGGTGTGTGTGACTCTGTGCATAGATGTGTGAGTGGGTGATTCACTGGGTGCATGGTTTCAAGAGTGCATCTGTGATGGACTGTATGGGTGGGTGAGTGTGTGTATGAGTGTGTTAGTGAGTGAATGTATATCTCAGTGGTACATGTGTGAGTAACTACATATGTGAAAGGCAGTATATATGTGTGTTGGAGTATATAAATGGCTATAAGTGAGAGTGTGTGATTGTGAGAGTGGCTGTATGGATGAGTGTGTGCTTGTATCAGTGATTGTATAAGAGCGTAAGAATGTGCTAGTATTTGTATGAGTAAGTGAGCTGGTGTGTGTATAACTGTATAGGTGAGTAAATGGGAGTGTGATTAATTATTTGCATGACTGACTAGGTGTGTGAGTACCTCTATGGATGAGTGGCGGTGTGTGAGTGTTTATATAGGTGTATGAGTGCATATGATAGTCCTGTACTGAGTGACTGTAAGTATGAGTGACTGTACGGGTGAGTGAGTGGATGTGTGTGTGTAGACCTAAGAATCAGTGAGTGGGTATGTAGTTATTGGTGTTGGAGTGTCTATGGTTTTGAGAATGGCAGTCTGTAATTTAGAGTGGGTGTATCAAAAGTTATATTAGGGTGTGAGAAGATGCATGAAATTATCACATGGATGATGTCATCAGTGATGTCATTTGAGATGTCATCAGTGATGTCATCAGTGATGTCACTGACCATGTCATGAGTGATGTAATATGTGGCGTCATCAGCAGTGCATTGCGGGCGCGAGTTATAGTTAGCTGAACTAACTATAGCGGGGAATTTCACGGGTTTTGTGCGAGTGCAATGTCCAACTAACTATAACTGTCCCTAAAACCTATGGTTTTTCAGTGAATTTCAAAGGTTTTTAAATGCTAATTTCTAACTATAACGTGTCTGAAACCTATGGTTTTTCAGTGAATTTCAAAGGTTTTTAAATGCTAATTTCTAACTATAACGTGCCTGAAACCTATGGTTTTTCAGTGAATTTCAAAGGTTTTTAAATGCTAATTCCTAACTATAACATGTCTGAAACCTATGGTTTTTCAGTGAATTTCAAAGGTTTTGTAAATGACAATTTTTAAATGTATTAATTGTTATATTTATTTTTTTGATACTGATTTACTACATTTTTTAAACTATTTATTTTTAGATATTTTATTTTTAAATTACATTGTAATTACATTATACATTACATTACAAAATATACTTTCTCAGAATGAATTACTTTAGTTTAAATACTTTGCAAATAGGCAATAGACTTTTAAGTACAGTAGTTACAGTTGTTGCAATGGGCAACACAATTTCAAACACAATGCAACATTGAGCTCAATGTGAATTTCTAGTTAAATGCAATTAGTTACTTTATGGATTACTTTTCTAACCACAGGACTGGATCCTAGATTCAGTCCTGGGACATCTCCTGTAAACAGTTGAGTAAAGCGTTTTGGTTACAGTAGTGATTTTTAAGGAATATTATTGTATTTTAAAAGTTGACACTTAGAAACTTTTTCACATAGAATCACCAATGTTATCCTATGGGAGGAAATTCACTTAGCAGGTAAGTAGTGTTATCGTTACTTTTTCTTACTCAGTGGTGGATCCTGGATCCAGCACTGGTGCATCTCCTGTAAACAGTTGAAAGAATGCGTTTAAGTCATACAGGCGATTTTTAAGGAATATTTGTAGTTTGTGAAAATCGACACTTTGAAACTTTTCTGCTGAAAACCAGACAATGGATTCCTATGGAAGGAAATATAAGTTACTGGTAAGTACGGTTAAAATTACTTTTCAGGATCAGTACTGGGCTGAAAGATGCAGCACTGAGGTCTCTCCTGATAACAGGTGAGTAAATCGGAATTCGTATTTTGGCTGATTTTAGAGGAATATTTGTATAGTTTCAAAAATCGACACTTAGAAACTTTTCAGCAAAAGCAGGCAATGATATCCTATGGAAGGAAATTCAAGTTACTGGTAAGTACGGTTAAAATTACTTTTCAGGATCAGTACTGGGCTGAAAGATGCAGCACTGAGGTCTCTCCTGATAACAGGTGAGTAAATCGGAATTCGTATTTCGGCTGATTTTAGAGGAATATTATAAAGTTCCAAAACTCCACACTTAGAAGAATTTCCAAGTGAAACCAGTCAATGTTAGCCTATGGAAGGAAATTCAAGTTACTGGTAAGTACGGTTAAAATTACTTTTCAGGATCAGTACTGGGCTGAAAGATGCAGCACTGAGGTCTCTCCTGATAACAGGTGAGTAAATCGGAATTCGTATTTCGGCTGATTTTAGAGGAATATTTGTAATGTTTCAAAACTCGACACTTAGAAGACTTTTCAGCAAAAAGCAGGCAATGATATCCTATGGAAGGAAATTCAAGTTACTGGTAAGTACGGTTAAAATTACTTTTCAGGATCAGTACTGGGCTGAAAGATGCAGCACTGAGGTCTCTCCTGATAACAGGTGAGTAAATCGGAATTCGTATTTCGGCTGATTTTAGAGGAATATTATAAAGTTCCAAAACTCCACACTTAGAAGAATTTCCAAGTGAAACCAGTCAATGTTAGCCTATGGAAGGAAATTCAAGTTACTGGTAAGTACGGTTAAAATTACTTTTCAGGATCAGTACTGGGCTGAAAGATGCAGCACTGAGGTCTCTCCTGATAACAGGTGAGTAAATCGGAATTCGTAGTTCGGCTGATTTTAGAGGAATATTTGCACAATGGTGAAGGGAGGGGCGGGGCCTGAGGTGACATCTGTGCAAACGCGCCCCGTGGCGCGTTTTAAGTTGGAGGATTAAGTCCCCTTGAATCATGAGGGTCCCTAGGGGTCCAACTAGCCCACCAGGTACCTCCAGTATGCGCCAGAGGCTGCGTTGCAGAGAGGTGTTCAGAGGCCACGCCCCTTTTGCACCTCTCTGCAACGCAGCTCTGTGGCGCTTTCTGGACGTACCTGGTGGGCTAGTTGGCCCCAGGGACCCTCAGGATTGAAGGGATTTAATTCCCCATCTTAAAACGCGCCACGGGGCCTGTTTGCACACATGTCACCTGAAGCCCCGCCCCTCCCTTCACCACTGTGCAAACGCGCCCGTGGCGCGTTTTAAGTTGAGGATTAAGTCCCCTTGAATCCTGAGGGTCCCTGGAGTCCAACTAGCCCACCATGTACCTCCAAAAGCGCCACAGAGCTGCGTTGCAGAGAGGTGTAAAGGGCGTGGCCTCTGTACACCTCTCTGCAACGCAGCCCTAGCGCATACCGGAGGTTCCTGGTGGGCTAGTTAGCTCAGGACCCCAGTATTCAAGGGAATACTTCCCCTTCTTAAAACGCGCCAGAGCGCGTTTGCAGACTGCTGCAGGGAGGGGCGGGGCCTCGGCACGATGCCGGTCTTTTTTTTGTTTTTGCTGCTTTTTCTGCCCAGGGGTCCTTGTGGGACCCCTGAGCAGACCTAGAGGTCAGGGTGTTTCTACCCTGCCCCTTTGTGCGTTTTGCGCACTTGTTTCTTGTGTTTTTTTTTTAATCAGTGGGATCCGCGCACCCTAAGCGCATCCCGCCGATTTTGAAAAAAAAATGCTTTTCTGCCCAGGGGTCCTTGTGGGACCCCTGAGCAGGCCTAGGAGTCAGGGTGTTTCTACCCTGCCCCCTTTGTGCGTTTGCGCACTTGTTTCTTGTGCTTTTTTTTTTTAATCGGCGGGATCCGCGCACCTAAGCGCATCCCGCCGTTTAAATAAAAAATGCTTTTTCTGCCCAGGGGGTCCTTGTGGGACCCCACTGAGCAGACCTAGGAGTCAGGGTGTTTCTACCCTGCCCCCTTTGTGCTTTGCGCACTTGTTTCTGTCCCTCGGTTCTGCCGAGGACAAAATGACTGCCAACACTTCCTGATTTGGAGTGTTGACAGCCACTTGACAGCCAATTAGCATGCAGCTCGTGATCGGGACGGTGCGCGCAGGGTGCGCTCAGGATACGCGGACCCTACTCGCCCATAGATATATATGTGACTTTACTTTTGATTTTCTCAGGAACTACTGAGCAGATTTACACCATTTAAGCAAAGGCACGACACTGAACCAAGGGCTACCTCTTTGCCAAATTTGGTGTAATTCCGTTCAGCAGTTCGGGCTGTAGCTGCGACTAAAGGTTCCTATGGAAAAATGAATGGGAAAACGCGTTTTGGGACCCCCTTTTTCTCGGCCCCAGCTTGACGAATCAACCCGAGACTTTCAGGAGTAGGAGCGGAGCGCCCCAACAAGTTGGAAGCTTTCGCGAAGATTCGTCAGCCGGCGCAAAGTTATTTCAAATAGAATGTCGCGGATTTCCTATGGATAATAGGTCCTAACTATAACTATCTACTGGCGACCGCATAGTAGATAATATATATATATATATATATATATATTATTCACTGAAAAAACCATAGGTTTCAGGGACGTTATAGTTAGTTGGACATTTCACTCGTACAAAACCAGTAGAAATTCCGCCGTTATAGTTAGTTCAGCTAACTATAACTCGCAGCGCCCGTAATGCACTGCTGATGACGTCACATATTACATCACTCATGACATGGTCAGTGACATCACTGATGACATCACTGATGACATCTCCAAATGACATCACTGATGACATCACTGATGACATCATCCTTGTGATGGCAGTGGGCAGACCTCCTCACCCTAATATAACCTTTGATACACACACTCAAAAATACAAACTAACATTTTCAAAACAATGGACATACCAATACCAGTTACAACACACCTATTCAGTAATTCCAAGATCTACACACACATCCACTCATTCACCAACAGTCCCTATGACAGTCACTCATACATGTACTCACTCATCATATGTACTCACACCTATACATCCTGTTACACACCGCCACTCATCCATAAGAGTTACTCCCACACATAGTCACACATGCAAACAAAGTATCAAACATCTATTTACTTGCATATACAGTTATACACACACTGCCACACTTACTTCTGCAGAAACTTACACATACTTTCACTCTCTTAAACAATCACTTATAGAAACACCTACTTATATTTGTACAGGAACTCTTCCAATCTCTCACCTCTCACATATACTCACTTATATACACCAATACTCACATATACTAGTTTAAAGCATATTGTAGTTACTCATACAAAGACTTACTATTGAGACAGTCATTCACTCACTACCACACGCCATACACGCACTCATCCAACTCTATACAGTCCTGCACACATGCAGTCTTCAACACATACAAACAGTGAGTCACTCATTCATGCATCTATGCACTAAGTAATGCCCCCACCGAACCATACAGACACTCAGACACTCATACTGATACTCAAAAACCAACTAATAACCCATATAGACACTCATGTAGCTCATCACCAGCCCATGCAGCCACTTATACACAAAGTGAGAGACTGATACAGATATTTTCATATTTAAACATTACTCACTAACCCATGTATTCACTAAGATACACCTAGGGTCGATTCCGATTCGGGCCGGAAAAAGCACCGACCGACTCGGATCCGGAAAAAATACCGACCGACACGTACCAGTGGCGCCCGACACGCCAAGTACGATGCAAGCCGCGATAAATCCGACCGACACGTCAGGAAACCAAGCCGACCGACCGACCCGCTCGGAAAATAGCAATCCGGCCGGAAAAACACGCGAATCCAACCGACCGACACGCACCCGGAACAAATCCGACCGAATCGTACCCGCCAACTCCAACCTGCAAAGTACGATGCAAGGCGCGAAAAACACGACCGAGTCGGACGGAGGACAAGCCGTACGACCGACACGCATACAAAACCGAGCCGAAGCAACACAATACACCGCGACCGACGCGTACGCAGCATACAAAACTGCACAAACACAGCGTGAGCGAAGCGGAAAACACCGTACGAGACCAATGCAGGGTCCGACTCGGTCACAAGAACGTTTCCAACATACACAAACAGCACAAAGGAAAAATCAACCAAAAAAGGCCAAACAAGCAATTACCAAGCCAATAAATACTGGGGGGGTGGGGACAGAGAACAAAGACACACCAACAACTCCACCTATATAAAGGACACAAATCACTACCATGAGCCTTTGCAAATGCCATTCCACTGCCAGCACCCAAGAGAAAGCAACCACACACCCACAGCTCATCCCTCACACAAGCCACACACCAGCAGCACACCAACAAATACCTACCTCACATACACCCAGCACAACACACACCCACACACCCTCACCTGCACACCAACACACACAGCACCCACTATCACCACCCATCACCATGCCCCCAAGAAGAATCCCAAGTTCCTAGATAGTGAATTGGAAGTCATGGTAGACGAGATCCTCAGGGTGGAGCCACAGCTGTTTGGCACTCTGGTCCAACAGACCCCCATGTCGCAGAAAACCAAGATGTGGGAGAGGATCATCAACAGGGTGAACGCCCAATCACCATGTCGGCGCACAAAGACCGACATCCAGAACAGGTGGTATGACGTGCGCAGGAGGGTCCGGGAGCTGCTCAAGAAAGACTACCACCTGAGCCAATACACCGGCAGTGGCCCTCCTGCCAAGCCAGTATACCTCAGGCCCTGGGAGGAGAAGGTGCGGGCCATCCTTCCGCCAGTGAGCGTATATGGACTAGAGGACATCCCAGAGCCTGGTGAGTACACAACAAATGTACACAATAAACTGCCACAAAACACACACATCACTGTCAAGGGGAGAGTCAAACCATGCACTCATAGCAATTACACAGCAACTAGAACAGAATCATCCCAAAATGTGTATGTCAGTCAGATAAACACAACACATGCCATCAAAAAAGTCACATCCAACTGTGCCAACACATGTACAAACACAACCACAACTACAGCTAGGCAGTGGCACAAATAGAACTAACACACACATCCACACATGTAGCCACCACAACAACACCAACACACAGTGAAGACCACTCAAAGGAAGGAATTCTGTGTATGCTGGCCAAGTCAGTGTAGCCAATAGCATCATGGGAGTCGCACTCACACATATTGCCCCCCACAACTGTCCCATCAACACCACCCTGAACCATGCTCACATCACAGGGAGTGGAGAAGGACTCACAAGATGGCTGACACTGGCTACTGCTGTGGGGAGCACAAGGCTCTGCTGCCAACTGTGCACCAACAAACAGCAGGACACCACTGACTGACATCCTGAGAGACAACTTACACTCCCTGCAATGCAAGCACGTTCCATGGTGGGATATCTGGCTGGCTGGCTGGGTGGGAAGGAGGACTTGCAGCACTGACCATAGTCACCAGCACCTCCCCTCACACCCCCCAACACAAACTCCACAGTACCCACCTGGTAGAATGCAATGCCCTCCATCCTAACACAAGATCCCACAAAGCACCACCACCCTGGGTTATGTTGTGTGAAGCACAGGGACACTCTTGGGACTCTTAGCCAAACAACTGCCAGGACAACACTCCCAGCCATCCTGTCAGCACAGCCAGCCCACCCCACAGGGAAGCAGAGTCAAAAGGAAGGAAGCATGGGCATGCTGGGAAGGGGGTGGAGGCAATAGCATGATGGGAGTCGTAGTCACAGACATTGCTCAGCCTCACAACTGGCCCATCAACACCACCCTGAACCATGCTCACATCACAGGGAGTGGAGAAGGACTCACAAGATGGCTGACACTGGCTACTGCTGTGGGGAGCACAAGGCCCTGCTGCCAACTGTGCACCAACAAACAGCAGGACACCACTGACTGACATCCTGAGAGACAACTTACACTCCCTGCAATGCAAGCACGTTCCATGGTGGGATATCCGGCTGGCTGGGTGGGAAGGGGGACTTGCAGCACTGACCATAGTCACCAGCACCTCCCCTCACACCCCCAACACAAACTCCACAGTACCCACCTGGTAGAATGCAATGCCCTCCATCCTAACACAAGATCCCACAAAGCACCACCACCCTGGGTTATGTTGTGTGAAGCACAGGGACACTCTTGGGACTCTTAGCCAAACAACTGCCAGGACAACACTCCCAGCCATCCTGTCAGCACAGCCAGCCCACCCCACAGGGAAGCAGAGTCAAAAGGAAGGAAGCATGGGCATGCTGGGAAGGGGGTGGAGGCAATAGCATGATGGGAGTCGTAGTCACAGACATTGCTCAGCCTCACAACTGGCCCATCAACACCACCCTGAACCATGCTCACATCACAGGGAGTGGAGAAGGACTCACAAGATGGCTGACACTGGCTACTGCTGTGGGGAGCACAAGGCCCTGCTGCCAACTGTGCACCAACAAACAGCAGGACACCACTGACTGACATCCTGAGAGACAACTTACACTCCCTGCAATGCAAGCACGTTCCATGGTGGGATATCCGGCTGGCTGGGTGGGAAGGGGGACTTGCAGCACTGACCATAGTCACCAGCACCTCCCCTCACACCCCCAACACAAACTCCACAGTACCCACCTGGTAGAATGCAATGCCCTCCATCCTAACACAAGATCCCACAAAGCACCACCACCCTGGGTTATGTTGTGTGAAGCACAGGGACACTCTTGGGACTCTTAGCCAAACAACTGCCAGGACAACACTCCCAGCCATCCTGTCAGCACAGCCAGCCCACCCCACAGGGAAGCAGAGTCAAAAGGAAGGAAGCATGGGCATGCTGGGAAGGGGGTGGAGGCAATAGCATGATGGGAGTCGTAGTCACAGACATTGCTCAGCCTCACAACTGGCCCATCAACACCACCCTGAACCATGCTCACATCACAGGGAGTGGAGAAGGACTCACAAGATGGCTGACACTGGCTACTGCTGCGGGAGCACAAGGCCCTGCTGCCAACTGTGCACCAACAAACAGCAGGACACCTCTGACTGACATCCTGAGAGACAACTTACACTCCCTGCAATGCAAGCACGTTCCATGGTGGGATAACTGACTGGGTGGGTGGGTGGGTGGGAAGGAGGTCTGGCTGTCAACCAAACACAATCAATGCAGACCATGTTCACACCCCAGAGAATACATAGAAATGCCCAAATAATGCAGGACAATGTGCCACACCAATATCAACCCCTGACTGTGACGACTTAGGACAATACAATGTACAGGCCCGCACCCGAGGCACAGTCACAACTGTCAGGTGTGTCAACCACTGATGCCTGCAGAAACATGACATACATTGTTTGTGTCTCCCAAAAACAGGTGATGATAGGGACACAGCAGCAGACGCTGAGGAGTCCCAGTCCCAGGCTCAAGAGGATGCCGAGCTCACTGGCGTCGTACAGCCTCTGTCCTCCTCGGACGATGAAGAACAACCTGGCACATCCGGTGCAAGTCAACATGCTGCACCAGCAGGACCACCAGCTGCAGCACCAGCAGGTCCACCAGCTGCACCCCCTGCACCCACCCCTCCAACGACTGTCACCACGAATACCATCCCTGCCGACATGGACAGAATAAGGAACAACACCAGCGCAGTGACCCTGGACCAACCTGGGGCCATGGACACCACCACCACCACCAACCCCCAAGGTGGACCAGGGTTATCTGTGCGTGCAACTGCACACACTGCACATGTCAGCAGGGGTGGTGGGAGGAGTGGGAGACAGAGGTCGCTGCTTGCAGACGTTGCTGGTGTGCATGAAGACCCACAACTGGTACGCATAGCTGATGCGTACCAGTCCAGCACCGGAGAGCTCAGCCAGGTAGTGGGGCTCCTCAGAGACATCAAACAGCAGCAGGCTGCCCATCATGCCCGCTTGGACTCCCACATGTCCCATGTGGAGTCACACATGTCACGTGTGGACTCCCACATGTCACGTGTGGACTCCCACATGACCCGCGTGGAGTCCAAGTGGGATGTACTACATGAGATGACGGCGGTGCACAGGGACATTTTACAATGCCTCCGCCAGATGAACAGCAACCAGTCCACACCTCCCTGTGTGCCAACAACATCTGGTACCGAACAAACTGCAACTGCCACAGGGAGGGAGGAGGACTCTGGCGGAGAGTCCCCTGCACCGCAGCAGCCTGCACTTGAGGGCCCCCAAGAAGAGGGGTCGTCCGAGGAGGGGAAAGTGAGAGGCTGATGGCCAAGCGCAACTCCCAGGAAGCCTGAACCTGTTCTGGATTTTCGCCTTTGTGCACAGACTGTTCACCCTGTTGATGGCAACACTACTCCCACACATTGCATGGGAGTACAAGTTGGAACAATGTGTCAGACAACTGTGGCCCCGATACTGGGGATCCTGTCTACCTGGACTTTCTATTCATCTAGGAACTTGGGATTGCAAGATTCATGTACAGCACAATCCATCCTATGCACTATTATCACAGATGTATCACAATAAACACAATAATACACCATACTTGCCTCTGTCGTGATTCCAACGTGGGTACTGTTATGGGGATGATGAACAACAAAATTACACTGTGTATGCGAACTGCAACAGCAAGGACAACACAGGCATGTGAGTACAGGCAACGTGACACATATGAGGGAGACACACCACCAGGGCTACACAACACATACACACCTAGGCCATCTGACTCATTGCCTACACTGATGTTGCCAGGGAAGACGGTGCAATGCACAGACACCACACCCATTCCCAGTTGTAGTCAAGTAGCCCACAGGTGCAGTAAGCAAATGGCAGTCAAATGTGTGACCACAGACAACGCACATCACTAAGTGAAGCACAGGTTTATTACACAGTAGCAACATGCCGTAACCACTACAGATGCAAGGTAACCCCACCTGGTAGCGGGCACACAGTCAACAACTGTAGACAGAAGGAAGTCCATGGGTGTGGCGCACATCACCTGTAGGGACACAACAGCTACCAGCCTGGATGTGCAATCACGTTGTCGGTGGACACAGTTGACCAAACGAATCTGAAAGTACCCTGTGAAGGACAGAAATGACACACAGTCAAAAGCAATGGAGTACAGGACAGAACAGCAAAACTCATGCACAATACATGTTACAAGATACCCACCCAGAACCAAGTTAGCATGTCAACACTGTTGGGGAGTACAGCCCACCTGTCACCACACATCGCAACACACATCCAGTCAAGTAGCCCATGGACACACTCCAACAGCACCAGAGCACCACCCACACATCATGCCAACTCACATCATTGACATGACACCTCAGGATACTCACATTCAGCTAAAGAAGTTGGTGATGAGCTGTGTGCGGACATCACCATCACCATCATCATCATCATCGTCACTGGCATCGTGGTCCAGGCCAGGATCCTCCACAGGTGGCGGATGTTGGTCATCGTCATCCTGGATGAGAGGCAACTCCTTCCGCACTGCCAGGTTGTGGAGCATGCAGCAGACGATGATAATCTTGCACACTTTCGCAGGGGCATATGGGAGGGACCCTCCGGTCTTGTCCAGGCAGCGGAGCGGCTCTTCAGGAGACCAAAGGTCCGCTCAATCACTCTCCTGGTCCGACCATGTGCCTCATTGTAGCGCATCTGGGCAGGTGTCACAGGGTTCCTGAGGGGTGTCAGCAACCACGGCATGTTGGGGTATCCCGAGTCACCTACGGACAGACAAGTGCACATCAGCTGACTTGGAAAAGTGGGCGGAATACTACAGATCAGATCACACACAATGGCACAAAGTCAGTACACACCGACAAGCCAGGCACGCTGGTTCTGCATCTGTGCCATCAACCTGGGGATGCGACTACTCCTCATCACAAAGGCATCGTGTGCTGAACCAGGGAAACGGGCACACACGTGTGTGATGGTCATGTCTGCAAGACACACCACCAGTGCATTGACCGAGTGGTAGTGCTTGCGGTTCCTGTAGGCCTGCTCCTGGGCCTGTGGTGGTACCAAAGCCACATGTGTCCCATCAATGGAGCCAATGACATGCGGCATCCTCCCCAGGGCATAAAAGTCACTCTTCACGTCAGTGAGTCGTCGCAGTCTAGGGAAATAGATGTACCGGTTCAGGAAGAGCAACATTGCCGCCAAGAAATCGCGGAGCACACGGCTGAACATGGTCTGTGACATCCCACCAGCAGACGCCACAGTATGTTGGAAGGTACCGGTGGCAAAGAAGTGTAGGGCTGCCATCACCTTCACCTTGGGGGTCAGCGCTGTAGGATACGGCCGGCCAGGCTGCAAATGTGGGGACAACTGCACTGCCAAATCCTCAATCAGCTGCCTGGTGAAGCGGTACCGTCGGATGCTGTCCCGTTCCACCATCGTTGCCAGGTCTGGGAATGGCCGATGGACAGCAGGAGCCCTGCAGTGCAGAGGAGAAGTAAGCAAGATCGTCAGTCACCCCACATATGCGGCATTGAACACACTCAAGATCCCAACATACATCATCATGAGGCACAACTACATGAAGTGTGCAGTACCGGAGCGACATGTATGGTACATACATGGCCAACATCTGTCAACACGGTCCTACAGGTGGCATCAATTTGTCCCAGGTTGGCCCATTGGATATCATGATGCTGTGTCACAGTCACCCCCAGTGACATGTGAGGACAGATGTGCCCCAGGCACCACAGCTCAACGACAGGCACATTCCCAGGGACCCTGTAATGCCACATGGACACTGGCATCACCTGGAGTATCATGTGTACACCACAACAAAACAAACATGACCCCCACAGGTAGTGGCCACACTTGCCATGGCAGGAGAGCCATGGACGTCTGTGACACACACGCACAACATCAGAGTCCATGCACACACAACGTGGATGTGGAGACTGTCTCCCATTGTGCACATGAAATCAGAGACATTGTAAACACTACATGCACAAAGACTGTGGAGGGCCATCACTATTGTGCCACTGGGACACCCTGGCTCAAACATACCGTCCCACATGGGACTCACGGGGTATGTGACATGACATACACAAACACCACTGTGAAATGTGACCATGGCACATGCACAGATATGAACAGTTGCACATCACAGTGGTCACGTACACGTAACACCCAGGATCCTGTCCCCATTAACACGTGCACAGCCTGGGGGTGGCTGCCCACAGGTGACACCCACAGGACAACATGTACACCAACATACACACAATAGGAAATGCAGCCTTACATGCCTTATGATAAGGTTTGGACAGGCTGTCGTGATGTAGGTGTGCCCCTCACTCCCTGGGAGCTATCTGTGGCTGGCATATGTCCATCTGAGACAGGCATGCTGACATATGCCAGTCACATGTACAGTGATGCGTTGAACAGCAATGGACCGATCGGTGCCTCCGGCCGGCCCATTGCTTTCAATGTGTGCGGGTACGCGTTGTACCCCTGTGCGCGTTGTACTGCAATGGACCGATCGGTGCCTCCGGCCGGCCCATTGCTTTCAATGTGTGCGGGTGCAGCGTTGTACCCCTGTGCGCGTTGTACTGCAATGGACCGATCGGTGCCTCCGGCCGGCCCATTGCATTCAATGTGTGCGGGTGCGCGTTGTACCCCTGTGCGCGTTGTACTGCAATGGACCGATCGGTGCCTCCGGCCGGCCCATTGCATTCAATGTGTGCGGGTGCGCGTTGTACCCCTGTGCGCGTTGTACTGCAATGGACCGATCGGTGCCTCCGGCCGGCCCATTGCATTCAATGTGTGCGGGTGCAGCGTTGTACCCCTGTGCGCGTTGTACTGCAATGGACCGATCGGTGCCTCCGGCCGGCCCATTGCATTCAATGTGTGCGGGTGCAGCGTTGTACCCCTGTGCGCGTTGTACTGCAATGGACCGATCGGTGCCTCCGGCCGGCCCATTGCATTCAATGTGTGCGGGTGCGCGTTGTACCCCTGTGCGCGTTGTACTGCAATGGACCGATCGGTGCCTCCGGCCGGCCCATTGCATTCAATGTGTGCGGGTGCGCGTTGTACCCCTGTGCGCGTTGTACCTCAATGGACCGATCGGTGCGCACCCATTGACAATGGGCTTGCCTGGCAACGGACGCGTTTTCGAATATTCGAGCGAGTCGGTTGCTGGAAAATCAGTTGGTCACCCACAACAATGTTGCAAAATCATGTATGTCATGAAGTTGAAATTTTGAAGGATGCTGTGGGCGTGTTTTGGTGCTGCTATTCCATGGATTGGCCAGATTCAGAAGATGCAAACGACTTGGACCTATCACTTTGGACACAAGGGACAGTATCTGCCTCTCCAGCACATATATATTGCTGCATGTTCCCCTGAGAGCCCACTTGCCTGCACTACATGCTCCAGGACGACATCTGCCACTGCACTGCTGCTGTCTCTGCCCCTCTGGACCCTGCAATGGCACGTACTGTGGAGAGAGCCCCAGCCTTCAGCCTTGAAGAGAACCAGGCCCTGCTGGACAGCCTACTTCCACAGTACAGCAAGCTGTATGGGACACCAGGGGAGCAGGTGAGTGTTCTGTGCACTGCCTTTCTGAATGTGCATTTTGTCTGACTAGCAAGGCTGAGAGTCAGCACACCACTGGCTAGCAGGCTCACTGAGTAGTTGTCACCCCCATAGTGTGTAGTGACTTGCACTGGACAGGTATGGTGCAGTGACAGTGCTTCTGAACAGGGTTTTACTCCCCATGCTATGATACCATGTAGTGACTTCTGGAAAACTGTCCATGGGCAGCCGTGCACTGCCTGGGTACACCATGTGCCCCTGTGATTGCGACATGTATATGCAACTGTGTCATGCACGGATATGTTGCATGTGTAGTAATGGCCTTATCACTTTGTCATCCTGACAGGCTTCTGCCCATCGGAAGCATGAGATATGGAAGGACATCGTCCGGGCTGTCCGGTCCGTGGGGGTCTACAAGCGCCGGATCCGCAACTGCCAAAAGAGGTGGCAGGACCTTCGGGGCTGGACCCGGAGGATTGCACGGGTCCAGCTGAAGCTGTCGCCTCCTCGCAGGAGGGCGGAACACGGACCCTGACCCCCACATGCTCAGGATCCTGGCGGTGGTCTTTCCAGACCTGGATGGGCAGCTGAAGGCCAGAGAGCAGCAAGGAGGGGTGAGTCAAAGACTGCACTGTGTACTCTGTCTAACATGTTATGTGCCCTCCTCGGGCCAGGTTGAACTGCCACAGTACAGCAGTCATGTTGTCCAGGAGCCATGTCCCTCTATTGTGCACTGCCCACTCCTCATCTGATACCCAGGTGTGGCCCTTACATGCAGGGAATTCTGTCACTTAGGACTGTGTCCTTGCAGTTTGCTTGACTCAAGGTGGGAGACAGCATCTGTTTCCCTGACTCTGTGGTGGGCATCATGGGTGGGTCCATTGCTTACACAATGCCTGTATTCTGACATGTATTCAGCGTGTTACTTTGATCTGTGGTCCAATTGCTGAGCTGATCCACCACATGTGGCTGGGGTACCTGGCACACACCCATGCTGCGGGTGGGAACAATGTTTGGGCCCCAGGAGTATGTATATGACGTGTGTCACACATACTTAGCCAGCTGCCTACAGTCCAGGGCTCATCCCTCATTCATGTGGGGCTGGACAGTCATGCCTACTCCAGGCCATACAATACACTCTGTACTCCCACTCCCGTGTATCAGAGGACACATTGTGCACAGTGATTTGACCCCTCAGGTGTCTGCCTCTGTGTCAGTGTGCTGTGGATTAGTCGCCAGGACTGCTGTGGAGTTTCTTGGTAGGGGCTCAGCATGCCACTGGAGATGTGACCATAGGAGACGATACTTGTGTGACACATAGGTGTCTGATCAGCTGCCCATGCAGACTGGGGCATGTAAATGTGAAGTTCAGGCAGCTGTTCCCCATGCACAGCAGAGTGTGAGGGCTCAGGTTCAGAGGGTAGTGTCACAGGTCTCCCATATGTCCAATAGGTATGACCTGGACAGATGAGGGTTAAGAGGATGTGTTGTGGGGGGATGTACATGTGCACTTGTGCAGCTCCAGGACTTGCATTCCCCATGACCTACTATTGTGACACAGTGCAGAGTGTTGTTGTCTGGCTGCAAAGTCATACATCACTGAGACAGTGATGTATGACTTTGCAGTCATGCCTCCGCCATGGCATGTGTCTACTGATTGGTGATCCTGCAGGGGAGTGACATGTGCTACATGCACACCATAGTGGCGCTGGCTATCAGGACATGGGTGCATCATGGTGTCTGTCGCTGGAATGCATCACATGCATTTCCTATTTGACTCTGGGCATCCCTTACATCCGTAAACCTGTACTGACTCAGTGGCAAGAGCTGTGATGTGTCCACACCGTGTCCTCTGCACTGTCCAACTACTGTGTACTTGGTGCATGTGTCAACACTGGGGTGTTGCAATCCAACAGACACCAGACAGATGGGTGCAAGGCCATGTGGGATGTGAGTGCCATGCTTGGCATCAGACTGACAATTGACTTCTCCTGTTCAATTAGGGCACTTTTAGCAATGTACAACTAATGATGCCAGGGCTTGCTCTGTAATGTGCTGTGCTCACAGTGGTGTGTGCGTTTGGTGCAGGTGACTGATGTCTGTCTGTTTCCCCATTGTTTGCAGATACATCCACGGCCACGGAAGGGGACAGCTCCACGGACCAGGAGGAGCCGGAGAGCCAGACTGGGTCAGCAGCCGAGGAGTGGTCGGAGGGACCCAGTGGCACGGAGGGCGAGGGGAGCCACACCGAGGAGTCCTCAGCAGCATCCACCTCAGCTGAGGACCAGAGCAACTCGGAGGATGACTCCCTTGTGGAGGCGGGTGTCAGCAGCCACCACACCCCAGCTAGTGTTGCTGTCCCCGCCACCACCAGCACCACCACCGCCCTCCCATCGGCTCCCATTCCCCAGGTCCGTGGAGGCTCCCATGTCCGGGAGCGTGTCTCCTTTGGGCCAGGCACCGCACCCCCTGCCCCTGTGTCCCCTGCTGCCCTGAGTGAGGAGTCTGTGTACCTCCTTCGCCAGCTCCATGTAGGGCAGACAGCCATGCTGAGTGTCCTCCATGCGCACACCGCGCTGTTGACTCAGCTGGTGTCGTTCATGGAGGGCATCTCATCGGGCATGTCTGACCTACAGAGGGCAATAGGTCCATGGACTCCTCCCTGACGGCAGCAGTGTCCCTCCTCAAGCGGTCCCTCACCCCTCCTGCCTCTGCTCCATCCACACTCCCCAGCACCTTACCCATCCCAGGCACACACACACTGGCACAGGCACACACCAGCACACACACATCCAGCACACTGACACACACGCCAATGACAAAACGCACACGCACGCACATTCAGGGGACTGAAGCCAGACTCACAGGGGATGGGGCCCTGGAACACACACACGCATCCACATGCACTGCGCAGTCCTCAGTTCCCTCTCCCTCCAAAGCACCCTCCCTTGCCTCACCTGCAACCCCAAAGTCACAGCAGCTCTTCCTCTGTGACCTCGGCCTCTTCCCCACCGATGAAGCTGCTCCAGCATCCCGGGGGAAGAGGAAGCCCACCCACACGGAGCAGAGTGCCCCTCGCCCCGGACACCCTCCCCCAGGCGCAGACGGACTGAGGCCCCCACCCGCAAGTCCCCCGGAGTGCTAAGAGCAAGACCCCGCCACCACCCTGCAGCTCAGGCACAAGGTCTCCGTCCTCCATCCCTCAGGCCCCCACTGCACAGGTGCCCCCACCACACCCTGCCCCAGGTTCCCCCACCCACAGATATACCATCCCCAAGATGCTCCGGCCTTCTCCCCCTGCCACTTGCTCTCCCAGCACCACACCCCCGCTGCGCTTGTCTGTGCCACTGATGTGGTGAGGGTGTCCCCCCTCTGTCCAACCCACCTTGCCTGTTCCCCATTCTCCTCCCCTGGAGGTAGGCACTGCAGTGGAGTCCACTACCGCCCTGTCTGACTTGGGCACTGCAGTGGCGGACCTGTCCACCCCATCTGCAGGGTCCACTGCAGTTGTGCCGGCACCCACGACATCTGTGTCATGCCCCCAGTTGTGCCGGCACACACCATGTCAGACACCTCCACTGCAGTTGTCAGTGGCTCTCCTGCACCCACCACCCCTTCCCTGACTCCCCCTGGTGAGCCCTGATCCTGTCCCTGCGGTGCCTGGCCTGCCCCCGGTTGCCCCTCCTAGTGGATTGTCCCTGGTATTGTGCAGGCATGCGTAGGGTGACATCTGCCAGTGTCACCCTGTTTGAACTTTGACAATGGACTGGCCATTGGCCTTTGCTCTTTTTCAGGACTTCGTTTGGCCTCAACACATATGCTGAATAAAGCAACTTTCTTTTCTCTAGTGCTCATGCTTCAGATGTACATGTTGTTGGTGCAGCTAACCATGCCCTTGCTGCAGTGATGGTGATATCTGGTCTCATGATTATGAAGTGTTACTGTGCAGGAACCCATGTGGTCCAGGGGAATGTGTCCTATCATGTGGTGTATCCATGTCATCAATAGCAGCATCTGAGGGTGTCATGTGTTCAGTATTTGGCAATGGGTTTCCCTACTTACATTGGCAATTTCATATCTGTGGCTTCCACCCCTGCACATCTGTTGTGCCTGCCATCGTTGCATTTGTCTACTTCCCTGACCGTGTTGCCATCTCCAGTGGACATGCAGGTTTGGGCATCAATGGGGAGGGACTCATCCGTGTAGTCAGTGCAACATTGCTATACAAGTGTGTTGGATCTGTGCTGATGATTCCGTTGGCACATCCATGACCAGGCTGATGTGATGGGAGCCCTCATTTGGTGCTAATTGTTGATTGTGTGACCAAGTGCTCAGCTGACATGATGGGGCCCTACTGAGGCAACATATGGCACAGCTTTCCTCACACAGGAGTGGAGTCCCCTCATGGCAGTGTGTACACGTGTGACATTGCCTGCACCCAAGGTGTGTGTTGTATGTGCATGTCTGTGTGTTCACTTCCATTCATCTGCGCATGCTGTGATCCCTAGTGTTGTACCTGTTTGTGATGCTTGCTGACTTGAGCTATGTTCCCCCAAAGTCTTCTCCCTGTGTTCTCTGTGATGTGGGTGCATGGCACATTACTGGTCATCAGGGTGTCACCCATAGGTGTGTTTGCTGTCAGGGCTGAGTTTGTGTGCAGACGCAGATGGGTCACAGTCAGGTTTCCCCTTGGCACTTGTTGTTTGCCCCTGTCATGTGATTTCCAGTTTGTGTTATCTTTCAGTGATTGTGACATGTTGTGTGTGTGACTGCTGCCACTCCTCAGGGTCAGAGCTGCAATGTTGGAAGTTGTCTATGTGTGTTCTTTGTGGGTGACCTTGGCTTCTTCATTGGTGTGTGACTGTGGCTGGGATCCCATTGGTCGGTGTGGTATTGCCGTCATGTCCATGTACAGCGTAGTGTGCAGTGTGTCAGACATTCAGGAGTCTTGTTGAGTGTCCATGTGTGATGTGTTTCTACACCTTGGTTCCCACCCACCACCCTGGAATAGTCATGGGTGCATGTGCAATGTCACCAGTGCATGTGTACTTCACTGCTGCACATTGTTGGAGGTCGAGGGTGTGGTGTTGAGTGTGTGCAGATGAGAGTTGTTGCCCGGCTAGGCCCCTGCCTCCATGTTGGCCTTGGCTTACTGGCCATGCTGATTGATTTGTGCTTGTGTAGGTGTGATGGTAGTTTGTTGCTCAGGACACCTGACTGTGGTTCATAGTGTGAACGACATTTAGCTTTGTCATCACAGTGGTATTTTTATTCAGCCCAGGGTCACCACATTGTGGGGGCCCTGGGGGTGGTGCTGTGGTGTGTCTGTGACTTGCTGTGTCAGTTGTTGTTCCTACGTGCCTGTGTGACATGTGTGTTTTGTGCTCCCTCTCACCTGACAATGCCTGCTTGCCCACATAGGGGATTTGGATCCATGAGTTACCTTAGTGTGGCAGTGTATGCACATCTGTATGATTGGTATTCAGCTCTCCTCATGTGTTGTGTGGTTGCCTGGGGACACTGGCACCCCCACCCCTCACCTGCTGTGTATGATGACAGTGTTGGTCTGCCTGTTTGTGTTTGTGCATCTGCACCACTGCATTGGCATATCTTGGGTGTGCCATTGGCTGTATGTTGTTTGGTGTGTTTCCCCTGCTGTCCCTGGGACTCCTAGGTCATCGGTCAGCACAGTGATCATGGTTTGTGTGTCCCATTGCTGCCATGGTATGGTATCTGTTCACCTCACATCTGCTGTCTCCACAGGGTATCTGCATTTGTGTGCCCATTGGTGCAAATATGTGGTTCTGCATTCTGATGGTCACTTCTGTCATTGTGTCATTGATGACTGTTGACGGTCTCAGCCCCCATGGGTGTTGTTTGTCTGCACATGGCCAAAGGAATGTTTCATTTGCACTGCAGTATTTGGCTCCCCCAATTTATGTTGCAATGGGACACATACACTACTTTGCCACAGATGAGTTTTTGGTTCTGTGAGCAGGAATGATCCATGCAGTTTGGCAGTTGCAGCTCTTTCTTTGTCAACAATTACCTTTTGGTCACTGTGATGATGAGGGTGTAGACCCCATTGCCACAATGGTCAAAATGTGCTTCAGCTATGGACCCCACACTTGCCTTTTGGTCACTGTGATGATGGGGGTTTAGACCCCATTGCCACAATGGTCAAAATGTGCTTCAGCTATGGACCCCACACTTACCTTTTGGTCACTGTGATGATGGGGGTTTAGGCCCCATTGCCACAATGGTCATGGGCTGCTTGCATTGTGGGTGCCACACACATATATGTGTGGCACATGTGCTAGGGGGTCACATTGTATGTTGAAAGTCATGTTCGGTGTTGTAGGCATTTGACACAGCCTACACACGCTTGTCATGGTGGTGGGGGATGTCTTAATCTTGCATTCCCTAGGTTGTGGTGTGCTTGTTGTGTCATGCATTGTCCATCCTATGAGTGGGGGTGGTAGTAGTGGTAGGCATCCAGCCCCCTGGGTGAGGGTGGTAGTAGTGGTAGGCATCCTGCCCCCTGGGTGAGGGTGGTAGTAGTGGTGGGCATCCTGCCCCCGTGGGTGAGGGTGGTAGTAGTGGTGGGCATCCTGCCCCCTGGCTAAGGGTGGTAGTAGTGGTGGGCATCCTGCCCCCTGGCTAAGGGTGGTAGTAGTGGTAGGCATCCTGCCCCCGTGGGTGAGGGTGGTAGTAGTGGTGGGCATCCTGCCCCCTGGCTAAGGGTGGTAGTAGTGGTGGGCATCCTGCCCCCTGGCTAGGGGTGGTAGTAGTGGTAGGCATCCAGCCCCCTGGCTAAGGGTGGTAGTAGTGGTGGGCATCCTGCCCCCTGGCTAAGGGTGGTAGTAGTGGTAGGCATCCTGCCCCCTGGCTAAGGGTGGTAGTAGTGGTAGGCATCCTGCCCCCTGGCTAAGGGTGGTAGTAGTGGTAGGCATCCTGCCCCCTGGGTGAGGGTGGTAGTAGTGGTAGGCATCCTGCCCCCTGGCTGAGGGTGGTAGTAGTGGTAGGCATCCAGCCCCCTGGCTAAGGGTGGTAGTAGTGGTAGGCATCCTGCCCCCTGGCTAAGGGTGGTAGTAGTGGTAGGCATCCTGCCCCCTGGCTAAGGGTGGTAGTAGTGGTAGGCATCCTGCCCCCTGGCTAAGGGTGGTAGTAGTGGTAGGCATCCTGCCCCCTGGCTAAGGGTGGTAGTAGTGGTAGGCATCCTGCCCCCTGGCTAAGGGTGGTAGTAGTGGTAGGCATCCTGCCCCCTGGCTAAGGGTGGTAGTAGTGGTAGGCATCCTGCCCCCTGGCTAAGGGTGGTAGTAGTGGTGGGCATCCTGCCCCCTGGCTAAGGGTGGTAGTAGTGGTAGGCATCCTGCCCCCTGGCTAAGGGTGGTAGTAGTGGTAGGCATCCTGCCCCCTGGCTAAGGGTGGTAGTAGTGGTAGGCATCCTGCCCCCTGGCTAAGGGTGGTAGTAGTGGTAGGCATCCTGCCCCCCTGGCTAAGGGTGGTAGTAGTGGTAGGCATCCTGCCCCCTGGCTAAGGGTGGTAGTAGTGGTGGGCATCCTGCCCCCTGGCTAAGGGTGGTAGTAGTGGTAGGCATCCTGCCCCCTGGGTGAGGGTGGTAGTAGTGGTGGGCATCCTGCCCCCTGGCTAAGGGTGGTAGTAGTGGTAGGCATCCTGCCCCCTGGCTGAGGGTGGTAGTAGTGGTGGGCATCCTGCCCCCTGGCTAAGGGTGGTAGTAGTGGTAGGCATCCTGCCCCCTGGGCTGAGGGTGGTAGTAGTGGTAGGCATCCTGCCCCCTGGCTAAGGGTGGTAGTAGTGGTAGGCATCCTGCCCCCTGGCTGAGGGTGGTAGTAGTGGTAGGCATCCTGCCCCCTGGCTAAGGGTGGTAGTAGTGGTAGGCATCCTGCCCCCTGGGTGAGGGTGGTAGTAGTGGTAGGCATCCTGCCCCCTGGCTGAGGGTGGTAGTAGTGGTAGGCATCCAGCCCCCTGGCTGAGGGTGGTAGTAGTGGTGGGCATCCTGCCCCCTGGCTAAGGGTGGTAGTAGTGGTAGGCATCCTGCCCCCTGGCTAAGGGTGGTAGTAGTGGTAGGCATCCTGCCCCCTGGGCTGAGGGTGGTAGTAGTGGTAGGCATCCTGCCCCCTGGCTAAGGGTGGTAGTAGTGGTAGGCATCCTGCCCCCTGGCTAAGGGTGGTAGTAGTGGTAGGCATCCTGCCCCCTGGGTGAGGGTGGTAGTAGTGGTGGGCATCCTGCCCCCTGGCTAAGGGTGGTAGTAGTGGTAGGCATCCTGCCCCCTGGGCTGAGGGTGGTAGTAGTGGTAGGCATCCTGCCCCCTGGCTAAGGGTGGTAGTAGTGGTAGGCATCCTGCCCCCTGGCTAAGGGTGGTAGTAGTGGTAGGCATCCTGCCACCCTGGCTAAGGGTGGTAGTAGTGGTAGGCATCCTGCCCCCTGGCTGAGGGTGGTAGTAGTGGTAGGCATCCTGCCCCCTGGCTAAGGGTGGTAGTAGTGGTAGGCATCCTGCCCCCCTGGCTGAGGGTGGTAGTAGTGGTAGGCATCCTGCCCCCTGGCTAAGGGTGGTAGTAGTGGTAGGCATCCTGCCCCCTGGGTGAGGGTGGTAGTAGTGGTGGGCATCCTGCCCCCTGGCTAAGGGTGGTAGTAGTGGTAGGCATCCAGCCCCCTGGCTAAGGGTGGTAGTAGTGGTAGGCATCCTGCCCCCTGGCTAAGGGTGGTAG
The DNA here is from genome assembly GCA_963921515.1 of Calotriton arnoldi. Lineage (NCBI taxonomy): Eukaryota > Metazoa > Chordata > Amphibia > Caudata > Salamandridae > Calotriton > Calotriton arnoldi. The sequence goes on along the minus strand of CAWUFW010027145.1, from coordinate 1,349 downwards.
TAGTGGTAGGCATCCTGCCCCCTGGCTAAGGGTGGTAGTAGTGGTAGGCATCCTGCCCCCCTGGGTAAGGGTGGTAGTAGTGGTAGGCATCCAGCCCCCTGGGTGAGGGTGGTAGTAGTGGTGGGCATCCTGCCCCCTGGCTAAGGGTGGTAGTAGTGGTAGGCATCCAGCCCCCTGGCTAAGGGTGGTAGTAGTGGTGGGCATCCTGCCCCCTGGCTAAGGGTGGTAGTAGTGGTAGGCATCCTGCCACCCTGGCTAAGGGTGGTAGTAGTGGTAGGCATCCTGCCACCCCTGGGTGAGGTGGTAGTAGTGGTAGGCATCCAGCCCCCTGGGTGAGGGTGGTAGTAGTGGTGGGCATCCTGCCCCCTGGCTAAGGGTGGTAGTAGTGGTAGGCATCCAGCCCCCTGGCTAAGGGTGGTAGTAGTGGTGGGCATCCTGCCCCCTGGCTAAGGGTGGTAGTAGTGGTAGGCATCCTGCCCCCTGGCTAAGGGTGGTAGTAGTGGTAGGCATCCTGCCACCCTGGCTAAGGGTGGTAGTAGTGGTAGGCATCCTGCCCCCCTGGGTGAGGGTGGTAGTAGTGGTAGGCATCCAGCCCCCCTGGGTGAGGGTGGTAGTAGTGGTGGGCATCCAGCCCCCTGGGTTGGGGTGGTGGCGCGCATTCAGGCCCCTGTGTGCATATGTGGCATTGGTGATGGGCATCCCGCCCCTATGGTGCTGCTGTTGCAAGTATATTCAGATTCCCAGTGTATGTGTGTGATGTGTCGTGTACGTGTTGTATGTGTTTTGTGGTTGGTGTCTGACTTACCTTCTGCGCCGTACGCGTCCGTGCCTGTTCCGGTAGTAGATGTAGAATATTGGTATGATCGGGACGAAGGGATTCATGGTTGGTTCGTGTCGTTCGTCCTTCTCGTTGCTTCGCGTCGTCCTCGTCGCTTGGCCGTCCTCGTCGCTTCGCTTCGTCCTCGTCGCTTCGCGTCGTCCTCGTCTGTGCTGTGTTCGTCTCGTAGCCGTGGATCGTGTTGTGGCGCGATTCGGAGCTTATGTGCGCCTCTCCCGGATGCTTTGACGTGCCGTGCGTAGCGGCGGGTTCGGCGCGTACGGAAGCGCATCGTACTTGTCCGGCCGGACGGGGCTGCATTTTCCCTTCCGTGCGACTCGATTCGGCGTTTCCGGATTCGCCTCGGTCGGAGAACAGGACCTGGTTTGGGTGAGTACGGCTCGGCCGGAATTTTTGCTGTTGTGCGCATCGTACTTGCTCGTTCGGTGTGCTGTACGGATCGGTCGGGAAACTGGCTTTCGCATGGCTTTTCCCGACCGAATGGTATTAGGTGCGCCTCCGACCGAGATCG
>CAWUFW010027144.1:0-28661 GCA_963921515.1 Calotriton arnoldi | reverse complement strand
TCCGATTCGGGCCGGAAAAAGCACCGACCGACTCGGATCCGGTAAAAATACCGACCGACACGTACCAGTGGCGCCCGACACGCCAAGTACGATGCAAGCCGCGATAAATCCGACCGACACGTCAGGAAACCAAGCCGACCGACCGAGCCGCTCGGAAAATAGCAATCCGGCCGGAAAAACACGCGAATCCAACCGACCGACACGCACCCGGAACAAATCCGACCGAATCGTACCCGCCAACTCCAACCCGCAAAGTACGATGCAAGGCGCGAAAAACACGACCGAGTCGGACGGAGGACAAGCCGTACGACCGACACGCATACAAAACCGAGCCGAAGCAACACAATACACCGCGACCGACGCGTACGCAGCATACAAAACTGCACAAACACAGCGTGAACGAAACGGAAAACACCGTACGAGACCAATGCACGGTCCGACTCGGTCACAAGAACGTTTCCAACATACACAAACAGCACAAAGGAAAAATCAACCAAAAAAAGGCCAAACAAGCAATTACCAAGCCAATAAATACTGGGGGGGTGGGGACAGAGAACAAAGACACACCCACAACTCCACCTATATAAAGGACACAAATCACTACCATGAGCCTTTGCAAATGCCATTCCACTACCAGCACCCAAGAGAAAGCAACCACACACCCACAGCTCATCCCTCACACAAGCCACACACCAGCAGCACACCAACAAATACCTACCTCACATACACCCAGCACAACACACACCCACACACCCTCACCTGCACACCAACACACACATCACCCACCATCACCAACCATCACCATGCCCCCCAAGAAGAATCCCAAGTTCCTAGATAGTGAATTGGAAGTCATGGTAGACGAGATCCTCAGGGTGGAGCCACAGCTGTTTGGCACTCTGGTCCAACAGACCCCCATGTCGCAGAAAACCAAGATGTGGGAGAGGATCATCAACAGGGTGAACGCCCAATCACCATGTCGGCGCACAAAGACGGACATCCAGAACAGGTGGTATGACGTGCGCAGGAGGGTACGGGACCTGCTGAAGATAGACTACATCAACAGCCAACACACCGGCAGTGGCCCTCCTGCCAAGCCAATATACCTCAGGCCCTGGGAGGAGAAGGTGCGGGCCATCCTTCCGCCAGTGAGCGTATATGGACTAGAGAACATCCCAGAGCCTGGTGAGTACACAACAAATGTACACAATAAACTGCCACAAAACACACACATCACTGTCAAGGGGAGAGTCAAACCATGCACTCATAGCAATTACACAGCAACTAGAACAGAATCATCCCAAAATGTGTATGTCAGTCAGATAAACACAACACATGCCATCAAAAAAGTCACATCCAACTGTGCCAACACATGTACAAACACAACCACAACTACAGCTAGGCAGTGGCACAAATAGAACTAACACACACATCCACACATGTAGCCACCACAACAACACCAACACACAGTGAAGACCACTCAAAGGAAGGAATTCTGTGTATGCTGGCCAAGTCAGTGTAGCCAATAGCATCATGGGAGTCGCAGTCACACATATTGCCCCCCCCCACAACTGTCCCATCAACACCACCATGAACCATGCGCACATCACAGGGAGTGGAGAAGGACTCACAAGATGGCTGACACTGGCTACTGCTGTGGGGAGCACAAGGCCCTGCTGGCAACTGTGCACCAACAAACAGCAGGACACCACTGACTGACATCCTGAGAGACAACTTCCACTCCCTGCAATGCAAGCACGTTCCATGGTGGGATATCTGGCTGGCTGGGTGGGAAGGGGGACTTGCAGCACTGACCATAGTCACCAGCACCTCCCCTCACACCCCCCCCCAACACAAACTCCACAGTACCCACCTGGTAGAATGCAATGCCCTCCATCCTAACACAAGATCCCCCAAAGCACCACCACCCTGGGTTATGTTGTGTGAAGCACAGGGACACTCTTGGGACTCTTAGCCAAACAACTGCCAGGACAACACTCCCAGCCATCCTGTCAGCACAGCCAGCTCACCCCACAGGGAAGCAGAGTCAAAAGGAAGGAAGCATGGGCATGCTGGGAAGGGGGTGGAGGCAATAGCATGATGGGAGTGGTAGTCACAGACATTGCTCAGCCTCACAACTGGCCCATCAACACCACCCTGAACCATGCTCACATCACAGGGAGTGGAGAAGGACTCACAAGATGGCTGACACTGGCTACTGCTGTGGGGAGCACAAGGCCCTGCTGCCAACTGTGCACCAACAAACAGCAGGACACCACTGACTGACATCCTGAGAGACAACTTACACTCCCTGCAATGCAAGCACGTTCCATGGTGGGATATCTGGCTGGCTGGGTGGGAAGGGGGACTTGCAGCACTGACCATAGTCACCAGCACCTCCCCTCACACCCCCCCCCAACACAAACTCCACAGTACCCACCTGGTAGAATGCAATGCCCTCCATCCTAACACAAGATCCCACAAAGCACCACCACCCTGGGTTATGTTGTGTGAAGCACAGGGACACTCTTGGGACTCTTAGCCAAACAACTGCCAGGACAACACTCCCAGCCATCCTGTCAGCACAGCCAGCCCACCCCACAGGGAAGCAGAGTCAAAAGGAAGGAAGCATGGGCATGCTGGGAAGGGGGTGGAGGCAATAGCATGATGGGAGTCGTAGTCACAGACATTGCTCAGCCTCACAACTGGCCCATCAACACCACCCTGAACCATGCTCACATCACAGGGAGTGGAGAAGGACTCACAAGATGGCTGACACTGGCTACTGCTGTGGGGAGCACAAGGCCCTGCTGCCAACTGTGCACCAACAAACAGCAGGACACCACTGACTGACATCCTGAGAGACAACTTACACTCCCTGCAATGCAAGCACGTTCCATGGTGGGATATCTGGCTGGCTGGGTGGGAAGGGGGACTTGCAGCACTGACCATAGTCACCAGCACCTCCCCTCACACCCCCCCCAACACAAACTCCACAGTACCCACCTGGTAGAATGCAATGCCCTCCATCCTAACACAAGATCCCACAAAGCACCACCACCCTGGGTTATGTTGTGTGAAGCACAGGGACACTCTTGGGACTCTTAGCCAAACAACTGCCAGGACAACACTCCCAGCCATCCTGTCAGCACAGCCAGCTCACCCCACAGGGAAGCAGAGTCAAAAGGAAGGAAGCATGGGCATGCTGGGAAGGGGGTGGAGGCAATAGCATGATGGGAGTGGTAGTCACAGACATTGCTCAGCCTCACAACTGGCCCATCAACACCACCCTGAACCATGCTCACATCACAGGGAGTGGAGAAGGACTCACAAGATGGCTGACACTGGCTACTGCTGTGGGGAGCACAAGGCCCTGCTGCCAACTGTGCACCAACAAACAGCAGGACACCACTGACTGACATCCTGAGAGACAACTTACACTCCCTGCAATGCAAGCACGTTCCATGGTGGGATATCTGGCTGGCTGGGTGGGAAGGGGGACTTGCAGCACTGACCATAGTCACCAGCACCTCCCCTCACACCCCCCCCAACACAAACTCCACAGTACCCACCTGGTAGAATGCAATGCCCTCCATCCTAACACAAGATCCCACAAAGCACCACCACCCTGGGTTATGTTGTGTGAAGCACAGGGACACTCTTGGGACTCTTAGCCAAACAACTGCCAGGACAACACTCCCAGCCATCCTGTCAGCACAGCCAGCTCACCCCACAGGGAAGCAGAGTCAAAAGGAAGGAAGCATGGGCATGCTGGGAAGGGGGTGGAGGCAATAGCATGATGGGAGTGGTAGTCACAGACATTGCTCAGCCTCACAACTGGCCCATCAACACCACCCTGAACCATGCTCACATCACAGGGAGTGGAGAAGGACACACAAGATGGCTGACACTGGCTACTGCTGTGGGGAGCACAAGGGCATGCTGGGAACTGCACACCAACCAACAGCAGGACACCACTGTCAGCCATCTTGCCATTGCCCTCACACCCACACACACTGAACTCCCCACAAAAGCAAGTAAGTATGGGAATGCTGGGAAGTGGGGTGGAGGCAATAGCATGATGGGAGTCACAGTCACAGACATAGCTCACCCCCACAACTGTCCCATCAACACCACCCTGAACCATGCTCACATCACAGGGAGTGGAGAAGGACTCACAAGATGGCTGACACTGGCTACTGCTGTGGGGAGCACAAGGCCCTGCTGCCAACTGTGCACCAACAAACAGCAGGACACCACTGACTGACATCCTGAGAGACAACTTACACTCCCTGCAATGCAAGCACGTTCCATGGTGGGATAACTGACTGGGTGGGTGGGTGGGTGGGAAGGAGGTCTGGCTGTCAACCAAACACAATCAATGCAGACCATGTTCACACCCCAGAGAATACATAGAAATGCCCAAATAATGCAGGACAATGTGCCACACCAATATCAACCCCTGACTGTGACGACTTAGGACAATACAATGTACAGGCCCGCACCCCGAGGCACAGTCACAACTGTCAGGTGTGTCAACCACTGATGCCTGCAGAAACATGACATACATTGTTTGTGTCTCCCAAAAACAGGTGATGATAGGGACACAGCAGCAGACGCTGAGGAGTCCCAGTCCCAGGCTCAAGAGGATGCCGAGCTCACTGGCGTCGTACAGCCTCTGTCCTCCTCGGACGATGAAGAACAACCTGGCACATCCGGTGCAAGTCAACATGCTGCACCAGCAGGACCACCAGCTGCAGCACCAGCAGGTCCACCAGCTGCACCCCCTGCACCCACCCCTCCAACGACTGTCACCACGAATACCATCCCTGCCGACATGGACAGAATAAGGAACAACACCAGCGCAGTGACCCTGGACCAACCTGGGGCCATGGACACCACCACCACCACCAACCCCCAAGGTGGACCAGGGTTATCTGTGCGTGCAACTGCACACACTGCACATGTCAGCAGGGGTGGTGGGAGGGGTGGGAGACAGAGGTCGCTGCTTGCAGACGTTGCTGGTGTGCATGAAGACCCACAACTGGTACGCATAGCTGATGCGTACCAGTCCAGCACCGGAGAGCTCAGCCAGGTAGTGGGGCTCCTCAGAGACATCAAACAGCAGCAGGCTGCCCATCATGCCCGCTTGGACTCCCACATGTCCCATGTGGAGTCACACATGTCACGTGTGGACTCCCACATGTCACGTGTGGACTCCCACATGACCCGCGTGGAGTCCAAGTGGGATGTACTACATGAGATGACGGCGGTGCACAGGGACATTTTACAATGCCTCCGCCAGATGAACAGCAACCAGTCCACACCTCCCTGTGTGCCAACAACATCTGGTACCGAACAAACTGCAACTGCCACAGGGAGGGAGGAGGACTCTGGCGGAGAGTCCCCTGCACCGCAGCAGCCTGCACTTGAGGGCCCCCCCCAAGAAGAGGGGTCGTCCGAGGAGGGGAAAGTGAGAGGCTGATGGCCAAGCGCAACTCCCAGGAAGCCTGAACCTGTTCTGGATTTTCGCCTTTGTGCACAGACTGTTCACCCTGTTGATGGCAACACTACTCCCACACATTGCATGGGGAGTACAAGTTGGAACAATGTGTCAGACAACTGTGGCCCCGATACTGGGGATCCTGTCTACCTGGACTTTCTATTCATCTAGGAACTTGGGATTGCAAGATTCATGTACAGCACAATCCATCCTATGCACTATTATCACAATAAACACACTAATACACCATACTTGCCTCTGTCGTGATTCCAACGTGGGTGCTGTTATGGGGATGATGAACTGCAAAATTACACAGTGTATGCGAACTGCAACAGCAAGGACAACACAGGCATGTGAGTACAGGCAACGTGACACATATGAGGGAGACACACCACCAGGGCTACACAACACATACACACCTAGGCCATCTGACTCATTGCCTACACTGATGTTGCCAGGGAAGACGGTGCAATGCACAGACACCACACCCATTCCCAGTTGTAGTCAAGTAGCCCACAGGTGCAGTAAGCAAATGGCAGTCAAATGTGTGACCACAGACAACGCACATCACTAAGTGAAGCACAGGTTTATTACACAGTAGCAACATGCCGTAACCACTACAGATGCAAGGTAACCCCACCTGGTAGCGGGCACACAGTCAACAACTGTAGACAGAAGGAAGTCCATGGGTGTGGCGCACATCACCTGTAGGGACACAACAGCTACCAGCCTGGATGTGCAATCACGTCGTCGGTGGACACAGTTGACCAAACGAATCTGAAAGTACCCTGTGAAGGACAGAAATGACACACAGTCAAAAGCAATGCAGTACAGGACAGAACAGCAAAACTCATGCACAATACATGTTACAAGATACCCACCCAGAACCAAGTTAGCATGTCAACACTGTTGGGGAGTACAGCCCACCTGTCACCACACATCGCAACACACATCCTGTCAAGTAGCCCATGGACACACTCCAACAGCACCAGAGCACCACCCACACATCATGCCAACTCACATCATTCACATGACACCTCAGGATACTCACATTCAGCTAAAGAAGTTGGTGATGAGCTGTGTGCGGACATCACCATCACCATCATCATCATCATCGTCACTGGCATCGTGGTCCAGGCCAGGATCCTCCACAGGTGGCGGATGTTGGTCATCGTCATCCTGGATGAGAGGCAACTCCTTCCGCACTGCCAGGTTGTGGAGCATGCAGCAGACGATGATAATCTTGCACACTTTCGCAGGGGCATATGGGAGGGACCCTCCGGTCTTGTCCAGGCAGCGGAAGCGGCTCTTCAGGAGACCAAAGGTCCGCTCAATCACTCTCCTGGTCCGACCATGTGCCTCATTGTAGCGCATCTGGGCAGGTGTCACAGGGTTCCTGAGGGGTGTCAGCAACCACGGCATGTTGGGGTATCCCGAGTCACCTACGGACAGACAAGTGCACATCAGCTGACTTGGAAAAGTGGGCGGAATACTACAGATCAGATCACACACAATGGCACAAAGTCAGTACACACCGACAAGCCAGGCACGCTGGTTCTGCATCTGTGCCATCAACCTGGGGATGCGACTACTCCTCATCACAAAGGCATCGTGTGCTGAACCAGGGAAACGGGCACACACGTGTGTGATGGTCATGTCTGCAAGACACACCACCAGTGCATTGACCGAGTGGTAGTGCTTGCGGTTCCTGTAGGCCTGCTCCTGGGCCTGTGGTGGTACCAAAGCCACATGTGTCCCATCAATGGAGCCAATGACATGCGGCATCCTCCCCAGGGCATAAAAGTCACTCTTCACGTCAGTGAGTCGTCGCAGTCTAGGGAAATAGATGTACCGGTTCAGGAAGAGCAACATTGCCGCCAAGAAATCGCGGAGCACACGGCTGAACATGGTCTGTGACATCCCACCAGCAGACGCCACAGTATGTTGGAAGGTACCGGTGGCAAAGAAGTGTAGGGCTGCCATCACCTTCACCTTGGGGGTCAGCGCTGTAGGATACGGCCGGCCAGGCTGCAAATGTGGGGACAACTGCACTGCAAAATCCTCAATCAGCTGCCTGGTGAAGCGGTACCGTCGGATGCTGTCCCGTTCCACCATCGTTGCCAGGTCTGGGAATGGCCGATGGACAGCAGGAGCCCTGCAGTGCAGAGGAGAAGTAAGCAAGATCGTCAGTCACCCCACATATGCGGCATTGAACACACTCAAGATCCCAACATACATCATCATGAGGCACAACTACATGAAGTGTGCAGTACCGGAACGACATGTATGGTACATACATGGCCAACATCTGTCAACACGGTCCTACAGGTGGCATCAATTTGTCCCAGGTTGGCCCATTGGATATCATGATGCTGTGTCACAGTCACCCCCCAGTGACATGTGAGGACAGATGTGCCCCAGGCACCACAGCTCAACGACAGGCACATTCCCAGGGACCCTGTAATGCCACATGGACACTGGCATCACCTGGAGTATCATGTGTACACCACAACAAAACAAACATGACCCCCACAGGTAGTGGCCACACTTGCCATGGCAGGAGAGCCATGGACGTCTGTGACACACACGCACAACATCAGAGTCCATGCACACACAACGTGGATGTGGAGACTGTCTCCCATTGTGCACATGAAATCAGAGACATTGTAAACACTACATGCACAAAGACTGTGGAGGGCCATCACTATTGTGCCACTGGGACACCCTGGCTCAAACATACCGTCCCACATGGGACTCACGGGGTATGTGACATGACATACACAAACACCACTGTGAAATGTGACCATGGCACATGCACAGATATGAACAGTTGCACATCACAGTGGTCACGTACACGTAACACCCAGGATCCTGTCCCCATGAACACGTGCACAGCCTGGGGGTGGCTGCCCACAGGTGACACCCACAGGACAACATGTACACCAACATACACACAATAGGAAATGCAGCCTTACATGCCTTCATGATAAGGTGTGGACAGGCTGTCGTGATGTAGGTGTGCCCCTCACTCCCTGGGAGCTATCTGTGGCTGGCATATGTCCATCTGAGACAGGCATGCTGACATATGCCAGTCACATGTACAGTGATGCGTTGAACAGCAATGGACCGATCGGTGCCTCCGGCCGGCCCATTGCATTCAATGTGTGCGGGTACGCGTTGTACCCCTGTGCGCGTTGTACTGCAATGGACCGATCGGTGCCTCCGGCCGGCCCATTGCATTCAATGTGTGCGGGTACGCGTTGTACCCCTGTGCGCGTTGTACTGCAATGGACCGATCGGTGCCTCCGGCCGGCCCATTGCTTTCAATGTGTGCGGGTACGCGTTGTACCCCTGTGCGCGTTGTACTGCAATGGACCGATCGGTGCCTCCGGCCGGCCCATTGCTTTCAATGTGTGCGGGTACGCGTTGTACCCCTGTGCGCGTTGTACTGCAATGGACCGATCGGTGCCTCCGGCCGGCCCATTGCATTCAATGTGTGCGGGTACGCGTTGTACCCCTGTGCGCGTTGTACTGCAATGGACCGATCAGTGCCTCCGGCCGGCCCATTGCATTCAATGTGTGCGGGTACGCGTTGTACCCCTGTGCGCGTTGTACTGCAATGGACCGATCGGTGCCTCCGGCCGGCCCATTGCTTTCAATGTGTGCGGGTACGCGTTGTACCCCTGTGCGCGTTGTACTGCAATGGACCGATCGGTGCCTCCGGCCGGCCCATTGCTTTCAATGTGCGGGTACGCGTTGTACCCCTGTGCGCGTTGTACTGCAATGGACCGATCGGTGCCTCCGGCCGGCCCATTGCTTTCAATGTGTGCGGGTACGCGTTGTACCCCTGTGCGCGTTGTACCTCAATGGACCGATCGGTGCGCACCCATTGACAATGGGCTTGCCTGGCAACGGACGCGTTTTCGAATATTCGAACGAGTCGGTTGCTGGAAAATCAGTTGGTCACCCACAACAATGTTGCAAAATCATGTATGTCATGAAGTTGAAATTTTGAAGGATGCTGTGGGCGTGTTTTGGTGCTGCTATTCCATGGATTGGCCAGATTCAGAAGATGCAAACGACTTGGACCTATCACTTTGGACACAAGGGACAGTATCTGCCTCTCCAGCACATATATATTGCTGCATGTTCCCCTGAGAGCCCACTTGCCTGCACTACATGCTCCAGGACGACATCTGCCACTGCACTGCTGCTGTCTCTGCCCCTCTGGACCCTGCAATGGCACGTACTGTGGAGAGAGCCCCAGCCTTCAGCCTTGAAGAGAACCAGGCCCTGCTGGACAGCCTACTTCCACAGTACAGCAAGCTGTATGGGACACCAGGGGAGCAGGTGAGTGTTCTGTGCACTGCCTTTCTGAATGTGCATTTTGTCTGACTAGCAAGGCTGAGAGTCAGCACACCACTGGCTAGCAGGCTCACTGAGTAGTTGTCACCCCCCATAGTGTGTAGTGACTTGCACTGGACAGGTATGGTGCAGTGACAGTGCTTCTGAACAGGGTTTTACTCCCCATGCTATGATACCATGTAGTGACTTCTGGAAAACTGTCCATGGGCAGCCGTGCACTGCCTGGGTACACCATGTGCCCCTGTGATTGCGACATGTATATGCAACTGTGTCATGCACGGATATGTTGCATGTGTAGTAATGTCCTTATCACTTTGTCATCCTGACAGGCTTCTGCCCATCGGAAGCATGAGATCTGGAAGGACATCGTCCGGGCTGTCCGGTCCGTGGGGGTCTACAAGCGCCAGATCCGCAACTGCCAAAAGAGGTGGCAGGACCTTCGGGGCTGGACCCGGAGGATTGCACGGGTCCAGCTGAAGCTGTCGCCTCCTCGCAGGAGGGGCGGAACACGGACCCTGACCCCCCACATGCTCAGGATCCTGGCGGTGGTCTTTCCAGACCTGGATGGGCAGCTGAAGGCCAGAGAGCAGCAAGGAGGGGTGAGTCAAAGACTGCACTGTGTACTCTGTCTAACATGTTATGTGCCCTCCTCGGGCCAGGTTGAACTGCCACAGTACAGCAGTCATGTTGTCCAGGAGCCATGTCCCTCTATTGTGCACTGCCCACTCCTCATCTGATACCCAGGTGTGGCCCTTACATGCAGGGAATCCTGTCACTTAGGACTGTGTCCTTGCAGTTTGCTTGACTCAAGGTGGGAGACAGCATCTGTTTCCCTGACTCTGTGGTGGGCATCATGGGTGGGTCCATTGCTTACACAATGCCTGTATTCTGACATGTATTCAGCGTGTTACTTTGATCTGTGGTCCAATTGCTGAGCTGATCCACCACATGTGGCTGGGGTACCTGGCACACACCCATGCTGCGGGTGGGAACAATGTTTGGGCCCCAGGAGTATGTATATGACGTGTGTCACACATACTTAGCCAGCTGCCTACAGTCCAGGGCTCATCCCTCATTCATGTGGGGCTGGACAGTCATGCCTACTCCAGGCCATACAATACACTCTGTACTCCCACTCCCGTGTATCAGTGGACACATTGTGCACAGTGATTTGCCCCTCAGGTGTCTGCCTCTGTGTCAGTGTGCTGTGGATTAGTCGCCAGGACTGCTGTGGAGTTTCTTGGTAGGGGCTCAGCATGCCACTGGAGATGTGACCATAGGAGACGATACTTGTGTGACACATAGGTGTCTGATCAGCTGCCCATGCAGACTGGGGCATGTAAATGTGAAGTTCAGGTAGCTGTTCCCCATGCACAGCAGAGTGTGAGGGGCTCAGGTTCAGAGGGTAGTGTCACAGGTCTCCCATATGTCCAATAGGTATGACCTGGACAGATGAGGGTTAAGAGGATGTGTTGTGGGGGGATGTACATGTGCACTTGTGCAGCTCCAGGACTTGCATTCCCCATGACCTACTATTGTGACACAGTGCAGAGTGTTGTTGTCTGGCTGCAAAGTCATACATCACTGAGACAGTGATGTATGACTTTGCAGTCATGCCTCCGCCATGGCATGTGTCTACTGATTGGTGATCCTGCAGGGGAGTGACATGTGCTACATGCACACCATAGTGGCGCTGGCTATCAGGACATGGGTGCATCATGGTGTCTGTCGCTGGTATGCATCACATGCATTTCCTATTTGACTCTGGGCATCCCTTACATCCGTAAACCTGTACTGACTCAGTGGCAAGAGCTGTGATGTGTCCACACCGTGTCCTCTGCACTGTCCAACTACTGTGTACTTGGTGCATGTGTCAACACTGGGGTGTTGCAATCCAACAGACACCAGACAGATGGGTGCAAGGCCATGTGGGATGTGAGTGCCATGCTTGGCATCAGACTGACAATTGACTTCTCCTGTTCAATTAGTGCACTTTTAGCAATGTACAACTAATGATGCCAGGGCTTGCTCTGTGATGTGCTGTGCTCACAGTGGTGTGTGCGTTATGTGCAGGTGACTGATGTCTGTCTGTTTCCCCATTGTTTGCAGATACATCCACGGCCACGGAAGGGGACAGCTCCACGGACCAGGAGGAGCCGGAGAGCCAGACTGGGTCAGCAGCCGAGGAGTGGTCGGAGGGACCCAGTGGCACGGAGGGCGAGGGGAGCCACACCGAGGAGTCCTCAGCAGCATCCACCTCAGCTGAGGACCAGAGCAACTCGGAGGATGACTCCCTTGTGGAGGCGGGTGTCAGCAGCCACCACACCCCAGCTAGTGTTGCTGTCCCCGCCACCACCAGCACCACCACCGCCCTCCCATCGGCTCCCATTCCCCAGGTCCGTGGAGGCTCCCATGTCCGGGAGCGTGTCTCCTTTGGGCCAGGCACTGCACCCCCTGCCCCTGTGTCCCCTGCTGCCCTGAGTGAGGAGTCTGTGTACCTCCTTCGCCAGCTCCATGTAGGGCAGACAGCCATGCTGAGTGTCCTCCATGCGCACACCGCGCTGTTGACTCAGCTGGTGTCGTTCATGGAGGGCATCTCATCGGGCATGTCTGACCTACAGAGGGGCAATAGGTCCATGGACTCCTCCCTGACGGCAGCAGTGTCCCTCCTCAAACGGTCCCTCACCCCTCCTGCCTCTGCTCCATCCACACTCCCCAGCACCTTACCCATCCCAGGCACACACACACTGGCACACACCAGCACACACACATCCAGCACACTGACACACACGCCAATGACAAAACGCACACGCACGCACATTCAGGGGACTGAAGCCAGACTCACAGGGGATGGGGCCCTGGAACACACACACGCATCCACATGCACTGCGCAGTCCTCAGTTCCCTCTCCCTCCAAAGCACCCTCCCTTGCCTCACCTGCAACCCCAAAGTCACAGCAGCTCTTCCTCTGTGACCTCGGCCTCTTCCCCACCGATGAAGCTGCTCCAGCATCCCGGGGGAAGAGGAAGCCCACCCACACGGAGCAGAGTGCCCCTCGCCCCCGGACACCCTCCCCCAGGCGCAGACGGACTGAGGCCCCCACCCGCAAGTCCCCCCGGAGTGCTAAGAGCAAGACCCCGCCACCGCCCTGCAGCTCAGGCACAAGGTCTCCGTCCTCCATCCCTCAGGCCCCCACTGCACAGGTGCCCCCACCACACCCTGCCCCAGGTTCCCCCACCCACAGATATACCATCCCCAAGATGCTCCGGCCTTCTCCCCTGCCACTTGCTCTCCCAGCACCACACCCCCGCTGCGCTTGTCTGTGCCACTGATGTGGTGAGGGTGTCCCCCCCTCTGTCCAACCCACCTTGCCTGTTCCCCATTCTCCTCCCCTGGAGGTAGGCACTGCAGTGGAGTCCACTACCGCCCTGTCTGACTTGGGCACTGCAGTGGCGGACCTGTCCACCCCATCTGCAGGGTCCACTGCAGTTGTGCCGGCACCCACGACATCTGTGTCATGCCCCCCAGTTGTGCCGGCACACACCATGTCAGACACCTCCACTGCAGTTGTCAGTGGCTCTCCAGCACCCACCACCCCTTCCCTGACTCCCCCTGGTGAGCCCTGATCCTGTCCCTGCGGTGCCTGGCCTGCCCCCCGGTTGCCCCTCCTAGTGGATTGTCCCTGGTATTGTGCAGGCATGCGTAGGGTGACATCTGCCAGTGTCACCCTGTTTGAACTTTGACAATGGACTGGCCATTGGCCTTTGCTCTTTTTCAGGACTTCGTTTGGCCTCAACACATATGCTGAATAAAGCAACTTTCTTTTCTCTAGTGCTCATGCTTCAGATGTACATGTTGTTGGTGCAGCTAACCATGCCCTTGCTGCAGTGATGGTGATATCTGGTCTCATGATTATGAAGTGTTACTGTGCAGGAACCCATGTGGTCCAGGGGGAATGTGTCCTATCATGTGGTGTATCCATGTCATCAATAGCAGCATCTGAGGGTGTCATGTGTTCAGTATTTGGCAATGGGTTTCCTACTTACATTGGCAATTTCATATCTGTGGCTTCCACCCCTGCACATCTGTTGTGCCTGCCATCGTTGCATTTGTCTACTTCCCTGACCGTGTTGCCATCTCCAGTGGACATGCAGGTTTGGGCATCAATGGGGAGGGACTCATCCGTGTAGTCAGTGCAACATTGCTATACAAGTGTGTTGGATCTGTGCTGATGATTCCGTTGGCACATCCATGACCAGGCTGATGTGATGGGAGCCCTCATTTGGTGCTAATTGTTGATTGTGTGACCAAGTGCTCAGCTGACATGATGGGGCCCTACTGAGGCAACATATGGCACAGCTTTCCTCACACAGGAGTGGAGTCCCCTCATGGCAGTGTGTACACGTGTGACATTGCCTGCGCCCAAGGTGTGTGTTGTATGTGCATGTCTGTGTGTTCACTTCCATTCATCTGCGCATGCTGTGATCCCTAGTGTTGTACCTGTTTGTGATGCTTGCTGACTTGAGCTATGTTCCCCCAAAGTCTTCTCCCTGTGTTCTCTGTGATGTGGGTGCATGGCACATTACTGGTCATCAGGGTGTCACCCATAGGTGTGTTTGCTGTCAGGGCAGAGTTTGTGTGCTGACGCAGATGGGTCACAGTCAGGTTTCCCTTTGGCACTTGTTGTTTGCCCCTGTCATGTGATTTCCAGTTTGTGTTATCTTTCAGTGATTGTGACACGTTGTGTGTGTGACTGCTGGCACTCCTTAGGGTCCGGGCTGCAATGTTGGTTGTTGTCTATGTGTGTTCTTTGTGGGTGACCTTGGCTTCTTCATTGGTGTGTGACTGTGGCTGGGATCCCATTGGTCGGTGTGGTATTGCCGTCATGTCCATGTACAGCGTAGTGTGCAGTGTGTCAGACATTCAGGAGTCTTGTTGAGTGTCCATGTGTGATGTGTTTCTACACCTTGGTTCCCACCCACCACCCTGGAATAGTAATGGGTGCATGTGCAATGTCACCAGTGCATGTGTACTTCACTGCTGCACATTGTTGGAGGTCGAGGGGTGTGGTCTTGAGTGTGTGCAGATGAGAGTTGTTGCCCGGCTAGTCCCCTGCCTCCATGTTGGCCTTGGCTTACTGGCCATGCTGATTGATTTGTGCTTGTGTAGGTGTGATGGTAGTTAGTTGCTCAGGACACCTGACTGTGGTTCACAGTGTGAACGACATTTAGCTTTGTCATCACAGTGGTATTTTTCTTCAGCCCAGGGTCACCACATTGTGGGGGCCCTGGGGGTGGTGCTGTGGTGTGTCTGTGACTTGCTGTGTCAGTTGTTGTTCCTACGTGCCTGTGTGACATGTGTGTTTTGTGCTCCCTCTCACCTGTCAATGCCTGCTTGCCCACATAGGGGATTTGGATCCATGAGTTACCTTAGTGTGGCAGTGTATGCACATCTGTATGATTGGTATTCAGCTCTCCTCATGTGTTGTGTTGTTGCCTGGGGACACTGGCACCCCCACCCCTCACCTGCTGTGTATGATGACAGTGTTGGTCTGCCTGTTTGTGTTTGTGCATCTGCACCACTGCATTGGCATATCTTGGGTGTGCCATTGGCTGTATGTTGTTTGGTGTGTTTCCCCTGCTGTCCCTGGGACTCCTAGGTCATCGGTCAGCACAGTGATCATGGTTTGTGTGTCCCATTGCTGCCATGGTATGGTATCTGTTCACCTCACATCTGCTGTCTCCACAGGGTATCTGCATTTGTGTGCCCATTGGTGCAAATATGTGGTTCTGCATTCTGATGGTCACTTCTGTCATTGTGTCATTGATGACTGTTGACGGTCTCAGCCCCCATGGGTGTTGTTTGTCTGCACATGGCCAAAGGAATGTTTCATTTGCACTGCAGTATTTGGCTCCCCCAATTTATGTTGCAATGGGACACATACACTACTTTGCCACAGATGAGTTTTTGGTTCTGTGACCAGGAATGATCCATGCAGTTTGGCAGTTGCAGCTCTTTCTTTGTCAACAATTACCTTTTGGTCACTGTGATGATGAGGGTGTAGACCCCATTGCCACAATGGTCAAAATGTGCTTCAGCTATGGACCCCACACTTACCTTTTGGTCACTGTGATGATGGGGGTTTAGACCCCATTGCCACAATGGTCAAAATGTGCTTCAGCTATGGACCCCACACTTGCCTTTTGGTCACTGTGATGATGGGGGTTTAGACCCCATTGCCACAATGGTCAAAATGTGCTTCAGCTATGGACCCCACACTTGCCTTTTGGTCACTGTGATGATGGGGGTTTAGGCCCCATTGCCACAATGGTCATGGGCTGCTTAGCATTGTGGGTGCCACACACATATATGTGTGGCACATGTGCTAGGGGGTCACATTGTATGTTCAATGTCATGTTCGGTGTTGTAGGCATTTGACACAGCCTGCTCACACGCTTGTCATGGTGGTGGGGGGATGTCTTAATCTTGCATTCCCTAGGTTGTGGTGTGCTTGTTGTGTCATGCATTGTCCATCCTATGAGTGGGGGTGGTAGTAGTGGTAGGCATCCTGCCCCCCTGGCTAAGGGTGGTAGTAGTGGTAGGCTTCCTGCCCCCTGGCTAAGGGTGGTAGTAGTGGTGGGCATCCTGCCCCCCTGGGTGAGGGTGGTAGTAGTGGTAGGCATCCAGCCCCCCTGGCTAAGGGTGGTAGTAGTGGTGGGCATCCAGCCCCCCTGGGTAAGGGTGGTAGTAGTGGTAGGCATCCAGCCCCCTGGCTAAGGGTGGTAGTAGTGGTAGGCATCCAGCCCCCTGGTTGAGGGTGGTAGTAGTGGTAGGCATCCAGCCCCCCTGGCTAAGGGTGGTAGTAGTGGTAGGCATCCTGCCCCCCTGGGTGAGGGTGGTAGTAGTGGTAGGCATCCTGCCCCCCTGGGTGAGGGTGGTAGTAGTGGTAGGCATCCTGCCCCCTGGGTGAGGGTGGTAGTAGTGGTAGGCATCCTGCCCCCCTGGGTGAGGGTGGTAGTAGTGGTAGGCATCCTGCCCCCCTGGTTGAGGGTGGTAGTAGTGGTAGGCATCCAGCCCCCCTGGTTGAGGGTGGTAGTAGTGGTAGGCATCCAGCCCCCCTGGCTAAGGGTGGTAGTAGTGGTAGGCATCCTGCCCCCTGGGTGAGGGTGGTAGTAGTGGTAGGCATCCTGCCCCCCTGGGTGAGGGTGGTAGTAGTGGTAGGCATCCTGCCCCCTGGGTGAGGGTGGTAGTAGTGGTAGGCATCCTGCCCCCTGGGTGAGGGTGGTAGTAGTGGTAGGCATCCTGCCCCCTGGTTGAGGGTGGTAGTAGTGGTAGGCATCCAGCCCCCCTGGCTAAGGGTGGTAGTAGTGGTAGGCATCCTGCCCCCTGGGTGAGGGTGGTAGTAGTGGTAGGCATCCTGCCCCCCTGGGTGAGGGTGGTAGTAGTGGTAGGCATCCTGCCCCCTGGGTGAGGGTGGTAGTAGTGGTAGGCATCCTGCCCCCCTGGGTGAGGGTGGTAGTAGTGGTAGGCATCCTGCCCCCTGGGTGAGGGTGGTAGTAGTGGTAGGCATCCAGCCCCCCTGGCTAAGGGTGGTAGTAGTGGTAGGCATCCTGCCCCCCTGGGTGAGGGTGGTAGTAGTGGTAGGCATCCTGCCCCCCTGGGTGAGGGTGGTAGTAGTGGTAGGCATCCTGCCCCCTGGGTGAGGGTGGTAGTAGTGGTAGGCATCCAGCCCCCTGGCTAAGGGTGGTAGTAGTGGTAGGCATCCAGCCCCCCTGGTTGAGGGTGGTAGTAGTGGTAGGCATCCAGCCCCCCCTGGCTAAGGGTGGTGGTAGGCATCCAGCCCGCCCTGGGTGAGGGTGGTAGTAGTGGTAGGCATCCAGCCCCCCTGGCTAAGGGTGGTAGTAGTGGTAGGCATCCAGCCCCCCCTGGCTAAGGGTGGTGGTAGGCATCCAGCCCGCCCTGGGTGAGGGTGGTAGTAGTGGTAGGCATCCAGCCCCCTGGCTAAGGGTGGTAGTAGTGGTAGGCATCCAGCCCCCTGGCTAAGGGTGGTAGTAGTGGTAGGCATCCAGCCCCCTGGCTAAGGGTGGTAGTAGTGGTAGGCTTCCTGCCCCCCTGGCTAAGGGTGGTAGTAGTGGTGGGCATCCTGCCCCCTGGGTGAGGGTGGTAGTAGTGGTAGGCATCCTGCCCCCTGGGTGAGGGTGGTAGTAGTGGTAGGCATCCAGCCCCCCTGGCTAAGGGTGGTGGTAGGCATCCAGCCCGCCCTGGGTGAGGGTGGTAGTAGTGGTAGGCATCCAGCCCCCTGGCTAAGGGTGGTAGTAGTGGTAGGCATCCAGCCCCCCTGGTTGAGGGTGGTAGTAGTGGTAGGCATCCAGCCCCCCTGGGTGAGGGTGGTAGTAGTGGTAGGCATCCTGCCCCCTGGGTGAGGGTGGTAGTAGTGGTAGGCATCCAGCCCCCCTGGCTAAGGGTGGTAGTAGTGGTAGGCATCCTGCCCCCCTGGGTGAGGGTGGTAGTAGTGGTAGGCATCCTGCCCCCCTGGGTGAGGGTGGTAGTAGTGGTAGGCATCCTGCCCCCCTGGGTGAGGGTGGTAGTAGTGGTAGGCATCCTGCCCCCCTGGGTGAGGGTGGTAGTAGTGGTAGGCATCCTGCCCCCTGGGTGAGGGTGGTAGTAGTGGTAGGCATCCAGCCCCCCTGGCTAAGGGTGGTGGTAGGCATCCAGCCCCCCTGGTTGAGGGTGGTAGTAGTGGTAGGCATCCTGCCCCCCTGGGTGAGGGTGGTAGTAGTGGTAGGCATCCTGCCCCCCTGGTTGAGGGTGGTAGTAGTGGTAGGCATCCAGCCCCCCTGGCTAAGGGTGGTAGTAGTGGTAGGCATCCTGCCCCCCTGGGTGAGGGTGGTAGTAGTGGTAGGCATCCTGCCCCCTGGGTGAGGGTGGTAGTAGTGGTAGGCATCCAGCCCCCCTGGCTAAGGGTGGTGGTAGGCATCCAGCCCGCCCTGGGTGAGGGTGGTAGTAGTGGTAGGCATCCAGCCCCCCTGGGTGAGGGTGGTAGTAGTGGTAGGCATCCTGCCACCCTGGCTAAGGGTGGTAGTAGTGGTAGGCATCCAGCCCCCTGGCTAAGGGTGGTAGTAGTGGTGGGCATCCTGCCCCCCTGGGTGAGGGTGGTAGTAGTGGTGGGCATCCTGCCCCCTGGCTAAGGGTGGTAGTGGTGGTGGGCATCTGGCACCCCCTGGCTAAGGGTGGTTGTGGTGGTTGGCATCCAGCCCCCTGGGTTGGGGTGGTGGCGCGCATTCAGGCCCCTGTGTGCATATGTGGCATTGGTGATGGGCATCCCGCCCCTATGGTGCTGCTGTTGCAAGTATATTCAGATTCCCAGTGTATGTGTGTGATGTGTCGTGTACGTGTTGTATGTGTTTTGTGGTTGGTGTCTGACTTACCTTCTGCGCCGTACGCGTCCGTGCCTGTTCCGGTAGTAGATGTAGAATATTGGTATGATCGGGACGAAGGGATTCATGGTTGGTTCGTGTCGTTCGTCCTTCTCGTTGCTTCGCGTCGTCCTCGTCGCTTGGCTTCGTCCTCGTCGCTTCGCTTCGTCCTCGTCGCTTCGCGTCGTCCTCGTCTGTGCTGTGTTCGTCTCGTAGCCGTGGATCGTGTTGTGGCGCGATTCGGAGCTTATGTGCGCCTCTCCCGGATGCTTTGACGTGCCGTGCGTAGCGACGGGTTCGGCGCGTACGGAAAGCGCATCGTACTTGTCCGGCCGGACGGGGCTGCATTTTCCCTTCCGTGCGACTCGATTCGGCGTTTCCGGATTCGCCTCGGTCGGAGAACAGGACCTGGTTTGGGTGAGTACGGCTCGGCCGGGATTTTTGCTGTTGTGCGCATCGTACTTGCTCGTTCGGTGTGCTGTACGGATCGGTCGGGAAACTGGCTTTCGCATGGCTTTTTTCCCGACCGAATGGTATTGGGTGCGCCTCCGACCGAGATCGGAATCGACCCCCAAGTGTCCTCATGACGAGTTGCATCATGGCTCTTTAAGAGTTTTACCAACTCTTTGTGTTGTAGGAGCAGTGCATCTTGTGGCATTATGTCAATGTCAGGATGTGGTGTGTAGCCAGCTAATATTGGCCTTGTAGCTCCTGGTCTACCTAGTGGACTGAACCTGGTTTTATTTATTTGTTGTAGGGCGCCATTAAACCAGAAATTGTGGTCCTGGTCAGTGTGCGGAATCTTAATCTCCTCGAACGGAGTGTAGACCGCTGGGACTTTTTCATGTATGTAAGAATGAAAAGTCTGAGTTGTTGCATTTACTGCTGGGAATGTAACCCAAGAATAGAACACATCTGTTTGATAATCTTCGTGTGCCTCTATTAATATCACTGTACCCTCTCGGTCTGTTAAACCATGTCTGAGGGGTTTTTGTGTGAGTGTATGCCTGATTTTGGGTGCAAAATGTATTGCATTTGCTTCCTCTTCGTCGTTTGAGACCTGTGTCCCAGTGACAGGAGCAGCTGCCTCGACAGACATTGTGTTCTGAAAACAAAATGTCCTAAAAAGGGTTTTAAGATAAGGTTTTAAAAGGCACAATTGTTCGGGAACTTTTTCCTTCAAGCTTGATTAACCTACAGCCAATACATAGGAAGATTGCCTACTCAGCTGTGGCGGAAGTTTGTGCCTACCCACTCCAGACGTCTCTGGCGTTTTGTGAGTAGGGGTCTCTGAGAATAAGCATGACTGAACTACTCAGATTCTACTGTTAAATAAGTGCCAAATTCACGTTGGGCGCCATGTAGTGTAGTTCCTATTTCCCTAATAGGCTCTGCGCATTGGAATAATATAACCTATAGGTTTGACATAGGACTAAGGTCGGTATGTCCCTATCGATTATATTAAACTTAATTACCTGTGCCAGCTAGCTCAGAGGCCACTAGAAACTTCTTGAAGACAAGAAGGGAATAGTTTCTGACAACCACATAACATAAAACCCTGATCCCTCAGGATCATGGAAACAATATACTACTTTTCATTCAGTCACTCATCTCAGAGAAGTACATAGAAGAAACAGTCGGGTGTGTTTACAATAAAATTTATTGCACAGTTGTTGTTCTAGTACTGGTTATATGTGCTGCGACAACTGTTGTACAGTAGCAGAGAAATATGGCCAGCAGTGCAGTTAAATAAAAATGCATGGTACAGTTTTACCATTGTGCAATAGTAATAAACACATACATGAAATGCAGAATGCATTAAGATAAAGCCTATACCCCTATGATGCCTAACTAGATGTACCTAAGTGTACCTAGCATGTGTGTAGGTCTTAGAGAGCCAAGAATCCCCTAGGATTTAATCTAACCCCATTACCTCAGTGGGACTTCATCCTGGTGTTGAGCTGGACACCCCAGGATGGGTGGATGGACCTCTGCCAGCTGGAGCTGTGGCATGATGCAGGTTGCAGCGTCTCACGTCAGAGTGTCGGCATGGAAAGTCTCGGTCCTCTCTAGTTTGCCTGGGCAAAGGGAGGTATATTTATACCTGATAGATACCTTGGAATGTTACTATTGACGTACAGTCGGTCAGAGGAAGACGTCAGGAATGAACCCTTAGGAAATAGTGGTTCATGCATATTTAATGAGTCCTTGGAGAAATCAATAATCCTGTGCTAGGGAAAATCCCAAGAGCGAAGGGTCTTTGTCTAAGAACTCGTTGTGACATAGGTTAGTCACTGTTGGACATGGATATGACGTATTTAGAATGGACCGTCTTCTGCACCCAGAGCACACGTCAGATAAGGGACAGACTCTGTTGCTCGTTATTTGTAAAGGGAGGGCCAATGTAGGTGAAAGGTCCTGCCTGTCTCTGTGGCACGAAGGATTTGAGCCTCTGAAACAGCGCACCTATGTTAGGGCCTCAATCCAGCACATAACAACACCGCCTCCCTCTATTTGACAAAATGTGGCAACCTTATGTTCATTACTATTCTGAGGAATACCGCGAACTGTCATGCCCATGCTATTTGCGGATACTTCACTTAACCTCATCAGGTGACCCCACTTCACATCGAGCTTCCTGAGAAGGCTACTATGCACATCCTTGCCGGTGCAGGCTCTGAATGGTATCATTCCCCCCATTTCTACACTCAGAACTCTACTCTCCCCCCTTCCTATCTTTGCTTCTTTTGCATGTTACATGAATGCTTTGCAATGCAATGCATCACCACCAGCCAGTGGATGTAGGTGGGTAGTATCTGTAGCTCCTGTTTTTCAATTGAAAATAATAAAACAGATCTAAAGCCTAAAATCCGACTTCACCATAAGTTGTGATTTTAAATTGTGATTCCAGAGACACCAGACTTGGGGGTATTATCTCTTCCCAAATGGAAATTACACTTATAAAATGCAAGAAGGCAATCCTAATGTTATCCAATGGGGGAGATAGGCCTTACAATAGTGAAAAACAAATGTAAGAATTTTTCACAAGCAGGACATGTAGAAGTTTAAAAGTACATGTCCTGCATTTTAAATACATTGCACCCTGCCCTCTGGGCTGTCCAGGGTCTACCCTAGAGGTGAATTATAAACATTAAAAAGAAAGATTTGGGTGTGGCAAAAGGTTTAACGTGCCAGGCCGACATGGCAGCTTAAAACTCCACACACAGGCTCTGCAGTGGCAGGCCTGAGACATGGTTACTTGAGTAGGTGGCACAATGAGTGCTGCAGGCCCACTAGTAGCATTTAATTTACAGGCCCTGGGCACATGTAGTGCACTTTACTAGGGACTTATAAGTAAATTAACTATGCCAATTGGGTATGAGACAATGTTACCACGTTTAACGGGGAGAGCACAAGCACTTTGGTACAGGTTAGGAGTGGCCAGGTGCTCAGCATCCTAAAGCCAGCAAAAACAAGGTCAGAAAAAGAGGAGGAGGAAGGCAAACGTTTGGAGTAACCCTTCAGAGAGGGCCATTTTCCTATAATGAGTCTTGCTGCTGAGTTCTGGATGGTTTGCAGTCTTCTTGTAAGTTGGTTGGTGCTCCTGGTGTAGAGGGTGTTCCCATAGTCCAATGTGCTGGCGTCCAGGGCATAAGTGACAGCTTTTCTAGTGTTGCTTGGGCGCCATTTGAAGATTTTCCTCTGCATCTTCAGGGTGTGGAATGAGAATGCAGTGACGACGTTGACTTGTGTGGTCATGTCCAGTTGTCCAGTTTTCTGAGGTTCCTGGTGTGAGTTTTGGGTGTGACTGTGGGTCCGTGGTTGGCTGGCCACCAGTTGGAGTCCCATGGAAAGGTGTTCTTGCTGAAGGTCACTACTTCTGTCTTGTCGATGTTCAGCCTGAGACTGCTGGCTTTCGTCCAGTTGGCAACTTCAGTCATTCTGATGGTGAACTTGTTCCTTGTGTTGGGGGTCTTGTCCGAGAGGGAGAGTATGAGTCGTGTGGTCTGCGTAGAAGAAGATGTTGATGTCGTATGCATGGATGATGTTGGCCAGAGGGATCATGCATGCGTTGAAGAGGGTGGGGCTGAGCGATGAGCCTTGAGGCACTCCGTAGATGAGTTTGTGGGTTTCCGAGGAGTAAGGTCCCAGGCTGACAGCTTGTGTTCTATCGGTTAAGAAGGAGCAGATCCAGCGGAGATCAGGTCTTTGGATGCCAATCTCGTGCAGGCGCCTGATGAGACTGCGGTGTGAGACTGTGTCCAATGCTGCAGAGAGGTCCAGGAGAATGAGGACTGCCATATCTCCTCTGCCAAGGATCATGCAGATGTCATCTGTGGCAGCGAAGAGTTGTGTTTCTGTACTGTCATTGGGCCTGAAATTCAGACTGTGTGGCGTCGAGGCGCTGGTGGTTCGTGAGGCATCAGTTGATTAGCATCTCGGGACCTCTGGAGGAGTTTTTGCTCGCGGTCAGGAGAAGCACAGGCTTATTAAGGCCACGCACAGGGTGTGCCCCACTTTACCTTTATGGGTCAACCCTCGATATTTCTCTGGTTGTAATTACCTTATGCAACCATACTATGGATTCTGGCATTTGAAGGTATATTAAGGAGCATTATGGTGACTCAGTTCGACAGCAGATAAGATTTTCTATCAGTAACATGGTATGGAGTGCAGTACGTGCTAGGAATTGTGGTCGTCTGATCTTTCTGGCTCGTTTTCACTTTCCATCTGTCAGGCCTTGAAAAAGTCCATAGGACGAAACACGTGTCGGCTGCCAGTGTCTCTCACTGATTTGCTAAGAAAAAAAACGGAAAAGAAAATTTGAATTGGACTACCTTTGATTACTCTCGTGGTTACTAACCTATATACTGCATGGACTATTTATTGTGTGCCTCGGTATCTGTGGATGTAAACAGCTTTTTTAAAAGCTTTGCCAGGTACAGTGAGAGGGAGATAGGTCTGTAGTTGAAAAGCATGGCTGAATTAGCAGATGGTTACTTAAGTAGGGGCATAGCAGTGGGATGTTTCCAGGTGTCTGGGAATGTAGCCGAGTTGATGGAGGTATTGAGGATGGGTGTGAGTGCTTCGCTAATCTGTAGGAGTCATTTGATGAAGGCATGGTGGGGTCAAGGGTCAGATGGAGCCCCCGAGTGGATGGTCTTCATAGTAGTAGCGATTTCAACGGTTGTGATGGCAGGCCACAAGGTCAGGGTCGATAGGTTGTTGCAAAAGTCTTGTCAGGGGGTGATGTTGCTGGAGATGGCAGGAGGCATGGTGAAATTTTTGTTGATGGTGAAGATTTCCTTGCAGTTATTAGTGCTGGCTGTGATGCAATCTGCAAGAGCTGAGTGCCTGGTGGTCCGTATCTGCTGGTGGTATTGTCTTAGGGCTGAATTGAAGATGTCTTTATTTGTGGTGTCTCAACTTGCTTTCCTTTTGTGCTCCTGTTGCTTGCAGTGGCGTTTCACCAGTCTTAGTTCCTCTGTCTACCAGATGGCATGTGGATTGTAAGTGCTGCATTAACCTGATTACAGCATCATCAAAGCTGTGCTTTTCTTTCAACCAGCCATGTCAGCGGGCAATAGTAGCTGGCCATGAGATATAGAGTATTTGTATCATACGGCCATGCCTATTCTTTGCGAAAGGTAGCTTTTGCAAGAGAAGCTATGAAAGAATCCTTCCATGGAGAATAAAGAATCCTCCCTTTGGCTTCTGCTCAATCAATGGCTGCAGAAAGCTTGTGGGCCCAGCAGAGGTGTAACTATCAACAGAACAGCAGGTGCAGTGCCACTGGAGCTCAGGGATAAGAGTGGCTTACTGCACCTTGGTTATCACTGTTTTTGTACTTCCAAACTAGGTAATCATGGCCCATTCTCCTTATTTGTACAGGGCTCATGAGACTTTTCTGTCTGGAATCCAGGAGGGCTGTGACATTGTTTAAAATGATCTGAATATTCAATCAGAGTCAAATTCTGATTTTCAGAGCATACTAAGTGGGTTGTATGTCAGAGGCATGCTCAGAAATGGACATTTAGCTTTTTATTCCAGGTTTTCCTTCTTCGCTTCTATTTGCACCCCATCAGGTACACTCTTGAAATTGCTACGCTGCTACTGTTGAATCCCGACTCGATGACAGCAGATGCCAAGTGACTACTTGCACTTGTTCTTAAATACCCGCTACTCACGTCTATGAAACCTTTCTTGGCTTCCTCCGAGGCAACATTTGATCTGTTCAAGAAAGTACTAAAGTTATAGACTAGTGAGTATAACTTGCCCCTTTTCTTAAATAGAGGTGTCCTCGAGGATCTACAGCTTCCCTACTGTTAGGAAAGAACTGCTTAGTGTGCTAGAATCTAGATGGAGACTTTGCCTGACCTTTGTCAGTTTGCAAGGGCAGGCAAACTCTTTACACCCAAACTGAGGGTACCCTCATCCTTTAGAGAAATAGGGTTTTGAATGAGTTTAATAAAGGCTTGTGAATACAATAGAAGCATATACAATTCTAAGGACAATCCAATTATTTGCAGTATCAAGAAGCAATATTACTAGAAGTATGACGGGGTGGGCCATCTAACAGTAAGATCCCAAATCCTTTGCCTGAGCAAGGAGAAGGAACCCAACACTAATTTTTACATCATCAGAGTGAGTTTTCCCACTGATACATCGCTGGTTACCTTTGTTATTTCAAATTTTGGCAAAGTCTCTTTGAGCTGACTTCATGCCTTCATTCCTCAATGGTCTTGTTGATACTAGGAATATTTCATTTTGATTCATTCCATGACTAATGCCTAATGCTAAAGGCTGATGGCTGGATTATGTGGGCAATCAGCATTTGGTGTGATGAGTCTTGCAAACCAGAGCTGTAGCGAAGCTGTTTTGGTTCTAGGCCTAGCCCTGAAATAATGAACCACAGCTCGAGAGGTGCCTCTCTACCTCATACTCTTTTAAATACATGCTCTGCGCTATACTTTGCAACAACTCACAACCTCACCTCATTAATTTCTAATTTCGTACTCTCCATGTTAAATGCTATCTTTCAGCTGATTGTCCACAGTTCATGTTTGTCACTTTCTCTTCATACCATTATTTAATGTGATTGAAGATATTGGAGGAAGGGAAAATAAATCTTGTTCCACCAGTGTAGTTTGTTACTTAATTCCACTAGATACATTGCATGTGCCACGTGACGATTTCGAGATTTTTCCAACCACACATCAGAGAGAAGCTGCACCCGCGGTACTTATCACTAAACTTGAAGGTCATGTTAGGCATGTCTACGTTTCCATATACACACACCACTTGTCCCCCTGGAAATCCGGGTTTGGGTGCCATCTCCAATTCTGTGCTCCAAAGAGAGTCGCAGGCTACATAGCACTATATTTGAACCTGTGAGGTCGCCCCCTCTCCATGATGCACTTCATTTAGGGCCCAGGTTCATGGGTCACATTTGAGATCATGAGTTCACAGAGGCTCTATCTACAAAGCAATAATAATAAATAATAATAATTACTGCACTTATACAGCGCATTCTACTGTTTGTCTGGTCTCTAGGTGCTGATAACGGGTAATAATTATTACTCAAATAAATGTTACTTTTAGTAATCAATTTTATGACAGCCATCAGATGACTATCATTATTGATCCCCAAACATGTTTACTTTTGGGAAATATATGTTATTTTCCAGAGTTATGGATTTCAAAGGTGAGTACTGAAACACACACGGAACATGACTGAAGTTTTGGTCAGGCTCAGTTTTTTGGGTTTTGTCAGTCCTCATATATTTTGTAAAGGTTTAACTTGTAGAAATGTATGCCATAGGTTGTTAGGAAGTTTGGATATTGTTCTTAAAAGATACAATATTTAAAGCAACGTCATGGGGATCATTCAACATCAAATTCGTGAAAATTTGCTCATCCAATACAAGCGTCCTCAACCGGTATGTCTACGTTTTATAATTGTATGGATTCCTAATGTTCTCTAGTCTCAGAGAACCACGGATAAATCAAAAACTAAGAGACCGTCACTTAGGAAACGAAGAAACAATTTTTTACCAAAGATATACCTTTCATGAACACGGTCTTGACGTTTCCGTGTCATGTGATCTATCCAAACTTCCAGTAGTAGTGCACAATTTTCACTGAGAGAGCTATAAGGACGAATCGAACATGATAAATGTTTTTTTTCCCAAAAAGTATATTTATTCCTTATGATACATTTCTGAACAAAGACAAAAACTCCATGAACACACAACATAAGCAGATCCCTTTTCAAAGGCCCCACAAGTTAAAGCTTGCCATCCTTTGGCTAAAGCCTCATCCTCCATAGAGGCTTACTGCATACAAGAGTAGCAGACAGTGGTGGGTGGATTATAATCAATGGGGTAAAGGGTTCATCTTTCAAAGCAGCAGGTGTGTTGGAATACAAACAGGCAGTGATTGGTTTGTGCTGCATTTATATACACGATTTCAAACTAAAGATGTTAATGTATTCACAGCAAAGGAAAGCAGAGTATGTTCTTCATGCTAGCTCTACGATTTCTTGCAGGCCTCCTTCTCCTGGTCAATTGTTTCCTTTGAAGGCAGAGTGTTCTTCTCATTTGTGGAAGTTATCTTTAACTGCTTGTGGTCGAATTTCTCGACATATCAGGCTTGTCAGACATTTTGGCTGTCTGGACACACTCGCAACAACACTGAGAAACAGCTTACAAGATCCCAAAGACAGGTCTGCCGGAACATGATAAATGTTGTTAATAGTGGCTTCCAGTAGACTTTGAAAAGCAAATATTATAAAAATGTGTTTTACTTAATACATTAGAGGTGTATAGGTATTATCAGTAGGGTAGATTTGAAAGAAGAATTACCCCCGTTAAAATTTTCAGGAAGACTGACATTCTAGAAATGCATATATAGTTTAGGGGACTTCCTGCATGCCAGTGTCTTTGATGATATGAGTCATTTTCTATATTTATCAAGCTAAAATGTTTTTATGCACTAATCATTTGCCTTTCTTGAAGGGCTTACTGTATTTGTGCTCTTACTTGGGCTACGGACTTGGTCACGTGATCCCAGTCACACTCACATGCTTCTGCTGTGGCCTTCTCATCTAATTAGAGAAATCGAAGATTCCATTAGCCTCTTTTTTATGTGGTTCCTTCAACCATTTTCCCAATTTGGCAGACCCTCTTACAACACAAACACATTCTGTGGATAAATACCAAAGACATTTTTTTCCTTTACTCCGTTTATTGTGGATTGTTCACATTCGATTACTGCTATTTATGGCTGAGACTTATTGTGGTGTCTTTCGTTTTTCTTGATCCTTAGGAAGGTGGGGGTCTGTTGGTGTGACGCTGTGAACTGGTTCTTTGCTATAATAC
>CAWUFW010027143.1:0-28670 GCA_963921515.1 Calotriton arnoldi | reverse complement strand
ATATACCAAAATATCGATTGTAAAATATCGATGGTATAAAATATCGATGTTTAGCATATCGACATCAAAAATTTCGATATTGGTATGTGTAGTAAAATATCGAAGTACAATATATCTATTGTCATAATATCGTTGTGTTAAAATATCGATAAAGTGTAGTATTGTGTTATATTTTGTATATTTTGTAATATTTTGTATATAAGTGTTTTAACATGTTATTTGGAATGTATTAAAACATATTTTTTATATTTTAAATAATTTAGGGGGTCATTACGATGGCGGGCGGAAGCACAACCGCCGTGCTGGCGGATGCAAAAACCACCAGTTACCGCCGGCACGCAGCAGTCCACACGCCCGCCCAATTACGATGCGAAAAGTAGGCCAAACACCGCCGGCAAGCCAGCAACACCGTCCGCCATCAAAGTGCGTCCGTACACGTAGCGGCGCAGCACAATTGACACACACCGTCCGACGAAATCACGTCCCGCCCGGCGTATAAATTACGATGCCGCAAACAAACGGCTCCCACGGCTAAGAGACACCGTACGACAAACCGAAGCGGTAACACGGACGCCGAGCACGGACAACGAAGAAGCGGCTCCCCCGAGCATGAATCCAGCACTGCAGGCCCTCCCCATGCTCTTGCTGATGCACCACCAAGGACGCAACGTACCGCGGAGACGCAGGTAGGCACACACACAACAAGTGCACGCAAACAGCGCACA
Organism: Calotriton arnoldi; assembly: GCA_963921515.1. NCBI lineage: Eukaryota > Metazoa > Chordata > Amphibia > Caudata > Salamandridae > Calotriton > Calotriton arnoldi. The sequence continues at coordinate 27,945 of CAWUFW010027143.1, read as the reverse complement.
CAGTGCAAGGGCGGAAAAAGCGGACAACCCCCCACCACCGCGTGTACACTACACATCCACCATTGCATCCACATATGACACACAGGCCAAATCGTAACATCGCGTAACACATGTGTACACACCACCTGGGACTAGGAACCAACGACCCCGTCACGGCCCCAAAGCGGCGATGACGCCGCCACACATGCGCACAACGCAGAGGCCAACCGCAGCGCCATGCATGCGTCGCACACAGACACAGGGACACAACCAAGCAGCACACACATCAGCCCCACCCCGAACGCACATGACACGTGACAGGCCTGCCACAGACATGTCCCCAACGCCCAATTCACGGACAACACCCAACGCCACACAACCGACGCACACATGTCAGTGAAGTCACGCAACAGCAGGACACACCCCAGTGTAACAAACATGGCGTAGCACACAGCGGCGGCAACACCAACTAGGAGAAGCAGGGCCCCTTCGGGAAGAGGAACGCCAGTACCACACTGAAACACCCATACCACCCTGCACATATGAACAAGACATATAAAACGGAACACCAAAGAGCCCGGGGACCGACAACAGGTGGCCCAAGAATAACATTCACACACAAGGCCCAACGCAGAGCGGAAAGGCAGCCTGCCGCCCACACAAGGGAGAGCAGACAGCACTGAATGACCTTCCATTCCAACTCCGAAACCACAGCCCTACGAAAGAAGCCGGTGAATACAGCCATTGTCCAAGAAAAGACCAACACAGGCATGCCGAGGAGACCGACCACAGGGCAGATAGCGCATATCACAGAAGCACACAACGGACGGGGAAGAAAAAAGAAAACACTCCCCCATGTCGGCCACATGCAAGTTAATTGGAAGGAGTCACACATCACTGACCTTGAACTGTCTGAGAAGCATGTGGGATGAGGGCCCGTGTCCTCCGCACAAGCCAACAGAACACAAGTCCTGTCTCCCTACGACTACACAGAGCTCACAGCAACCTCGGAGCGTGCACATTGCAGACTGCACACACAGCCGGAGCACGCCACCACAACGCACCGCTGCGAAATGGCAACCGCAACACACCTACCCAACTACGCCGGACAGCTCAAGCTGTACAAAACCAACCTGATACATATATTGGGATGCGATCTCCTGTCCCTGCTGAACGTAAGTTACCGACTGACTTACCGCATCACATTGTTCAGCTGCGTCATGCCCGTCTTCTACTGTCGGAGGTGTCCCTACCAGCATCCCGTGGAGATGTGCCTCTCCAACCCGGCATGTCTAAAGGCGGACCTGCTACCACTACTCCTCCCTCTGGACGCACACGACAGGGCCTGCTCTGCCTATGGGGGCATGGCGTATGTGGCCAACATCGCACCCGCACTGAAATGGGACCACTGTGCCTCCACACGACGGATCATCGAGAACAGCTACATCGAATGTCACCCAGCATGCCCCATCATGGTCCTCCAAGGGACAACTTACGAACAACACCTTGACAGCCACCATCCGCTACATTGGCTGGCAAACATGTACACCACCAATGACATGGAAGCCCTGCTGGACGGCATCGCATACCTGACAACCTGTAAATTCGTCGGACCACAACGCAGGTTCCCCGATTGACCTATGATGTCCAACCCCGCACCCATGCTTAGCTTCCGCACGGACTGGCCAGTCACCACCACAACAGCCATACCAAACGACCGGCAACTGTTACCACACCATCAACGACATCGCCATGACATCGGATATGACCGGGACATGCACACTGTTCCCCATCACATCCAGGAACACCGCATGCATCGTGGGAGGCAGTGGCATGGGGTCTGTGTATCGCACCCACATGGACGGAACTGCACGAACAACCAGGACACGACATGGATCCAGCGCCCATGGACACACACACCGCTCAGTGGACATGAATAGGTCGCCTGGAGTCTGTGGGTGCTGCACCCCTCCCACCCCCGCCCCGGGAATCCCATACCAGGACCTTTGCATGGACGACAAGTGCATACAACAACAACACGACCCCAGTGACTGTGACATGTCCAGTAACCACCACATTGCAACAACAAGTGGCACGCCGCTGCATGCACGCAAGCACATGCCCTGATGTCATCTCACATGCACGCGTGCATGAGGAACAACCGCAGCAAACCTGTCACATGGAACTGAGATGGACTGTGCCCATGATGCCAAGCGGTCTGGTAGGCTACATGTATACCGTCTGTGTCAAAGTCCGCAGCTCCGCAGCTATACGTAAATGTACATTAGCACAGCCTTGGCCAAGCAGATGTAACTCTGAAGCCCACATCCCACATGCAACAGCCAATCACATGTAACCCCACACCCTATCCCATTTGCAATCATGCTCAGTATATCCTCAACATGTATTCCGCTGCCAGTAGTGTCCACTATACTGCATCACAGAGGACAGAAGACTCAATATAATGTTTGAAACCAAAACTGTCTCCGCTGACTCATTTCACAAGTACGAATGAGAGAGGATGAGAGTATGTGAAGTACACGGCAGTCGTGACATGACCATGTAGTCCACTGGTATTGGATGTCAACGCAAATGAGTAGCACAACTGTGGAAGACACACATGTGTCGTGTGAAGTCGTATGGACGCAGTGCTCAGGTGGGTGGGTGTGACGGGTAGATGCGCACATGCCAAGTTGGAGCACGCCGTGTTGGGAGGGGTCATGAACAGTACACCACCGCTTCCCTGGGCATTGTGAGAGGACACCTGTCGGGGGGAGTGAACACGTGTGTGCACAGCAGCCGGGCACACGTACAAAGCGGTACCAGGCGCACCTCAGCCCACCCTCTGTGGACAAGCTGGATCCTGTTGTGCGCCCGCCATGCCCCTTGACAAGGCACACACAGCCCCAGTCGACCAGGTGTAACCCCAACATAGTCAATCCGCACAGGCGATACAGGGCACGGGATGGCAGTGGAGCATGGTGTGTGAGAGGTCTCCTCGCGCTCCTCCTGGTCATATCACGCAGGCAATAGAACCTCAACGTCTAGCATGGCACAAGTCAAATGGAAGTGTAGGGGGACGCACCACAGCACGAGCAGCACTGACGTCACGGGAGGTGGCTCGCACCATCCCATCCATTGCCCATTATACCAACCACGCCACATGCCATTGCGACTAAGTGCAAGCGCGTGCGCCACCACCCCCGAGCCCTCCCCAGAGAGGCCAAAGAGTGAATGTGTGGGCCATCAGTCACAGACGGACGCGGCCTGGCCGCAAGGGCAGCCACAGCCACTGGGTGTCGCAGGTGGCGGATCCGGAAGGCGAAGACTGTGATGCATAGTCCATGCAGGCCGGGTCTCCATTTGGGGCACCACGCAGGTGGACGGCGTCCCGCAACACATCATACCCTGAGACAGCCCACTCGTGCAACTGGACCCACACATACACTCCTTGCCCTCTCTGGTGCGAGCTTGGGGCTGCCTGTGCAAGCGCTAGCCTCGCAGGTGCACATGCATATTGGGGGAGCGAGGGGAGGACATGAGGGCTGGGGCGAAGATGACTGTATCACTGTCAGTGAGTACAAGGGATGACCCAGATGTGGAAAGGAAGAGACGTGTCCCGTGTGTACTGCAACTAGTCGCCAATCCAACTACCCCCCCATGTCCGGAATGTAAGCCCGCACCTAGGCCCGCCCATCCGCCACATCGAATATACCACCAGCACGACAACCTTCCCATTCGAAACACTGACTGGGGGTGGCGACCAGTGAACAATCATGTGTAGCCTACCCACGCGTACATGTGGGCCCTCCATGATCCATGTCACCTGCGGCAAAGTCATGACATGCGCAATGAGGGAAGTGAGGAGAGCTGTCCGCCCCACGCACAGAAGGTGCATCAGCTCCACAGACCCAGCAGCGAGTCCAGCAGGGGTCACATGTGCAGGGGCAGCTGTGCCTGGTGTGAAGGCACATGCATATAGACAGCACATCGACCAATGTGTAGTCTGCCCACATCTACAGTCCATCATCATGCGGACATAGGAATTGAACACAGGGCAACACATCTTAGTGGGTGCACCCACCGTGACCAACAATGCGCAATCATCGACGTACCCGCCCTGTGCATGGCCCCCCACCCAACGGAGGCACATCCAGTGCCACCATCCCACACACACAAGCCTTCCACGGAACATGCTGTGTCCAATGGTCAGTACAGAGTCAGCGCCCATCTGGTGGATCCTGAACAGGAGACACATGCACACACATGCCAGCTCCCACTATGTACGTCTGCCACCTGGCACGTGCAATGTAACCTCTCACCTGTGACGTGTGACTGCAAGCACACAGCCGTCTTGGCATGGGGCTGTCAATGTGGACACCTGTCAATGTTTCGGGAGGTGTGATCCGTACAGTGCTGTACATAGGGTGCAGTGCTGACACCTACTACTGTCTCATATCCCCTCGTGCCACAGGTCCCACTTGTTTTGGCCGCTCAGCCTGTGCCCACATCGTCGTCGTCGTGTGCCATACTCATCCAGCCTCGGAAGCAGTTCCATGCTCAGCAGACATTCATGTTGCCGTGGCGTTGCCGCTTGACGAATATGCAGTCAGTCCCCATCAGCACGCCCCGCAAGTCATTGGGGCCTAGATCCCCATGTGCATGCACATGGCAGTGGTTTGTATCACTAGCCATTGCCATTGTTGGGAGACCTGTGTAAGTGTATTGTGGCCGTGCCGTCCCAGCTTGACAGCTGGGCTGTGGCTCATGTGCTTGCTCAGTCATGTCAGTGATGTGTATGCGAAATTGCTATGTGTTGTGTTGCTTTGACATGTGTCCACTGCCATTTTCCCTAGGCGGAGACCGAACATTGACCGCCCATACCAATTGCTGGCGGACATGGACGATACAGAGGTCATTAGGAAGTTTCGGCTGGACAGGCCAACCCTGCATCGACTGTGTGCCATGTTGGAACCCCATCTCCGTCCCCGCAGGGTGTATCCGACAGCTGTCACCCCCACGGCTAAGGTGATGGCCGCCATGCATTTCTTCGCCACTGGGTCATTCCAGCACACAGTGGGCAGTGGAGGAGGGATGTCCCAGCCCATGTTCAGCAAGGTGCTGAGGGATGTACTGGCAGCCATGATGCTGTACCGAAACAGGTACATCCGCTTCCCCAGGGCTCGTGAATTGGCGGCAGTGAAGGGTGCATTCTATGCCCTTGGCAGAATCCCACACGTCGTTGGAGCCATTGACTGCACACATGTTGGCCTTGTTCCACCACAGGCCACTGAGCACCTGTACCGCAACAGGAAGCACACGCACTCCCTGAATGTGCAAGTGGTGTGCCTTGCGGACATGGTGATCACCCACGTGTGTGCAAAGTTCCCAGGCTCGGCCCATGACGCACACATAATGCGCAACAGCATCTTGCCACGACTGATGTCCAATCTGCAACAGGATCGTGGCTGTATTGTCGGTGAGTATGTGGAGTGGTGTAGCGTGCTGGTTGTGCGATGCTGTCCCCTGTCCAGTTGGAATAGCAACGGTTCTCTGTGTCCCTCACACCCAGGTGACTCTGCGTACCCGAATGGGGCATGGCTGCTCAGTCCATTGAGGAATCCTCGCACCCCAGCAGACGATCGCTACAATGAGGCACATGGGAGGACCAGACGTGTGGTCGAGCGTACCTTTGGCCTCCTCAAGTCCAGGTTCAGGTGCCTGGACCGCACCGAGGGTGCGCTGGCGTACTCCCCACAGAAGGTGTGCCAGATAGTGGTGGCGTGCTGCATGCTGCACAATCTGGCCATTCGGAAGCAGATCCCCCTCATCGTGGATGACGGAGATCAACCAGGGCCCCAGCCCGCAGACCAGGACAGCTCGAGTGAGGAGGACAGCGGAGAGGAGGAAGCTGGTAATGTGCGGCAGCAGCTCATCGCCCGCTACTTCACTTGACGGTGAGTGTCCATGTACGACGGCTGATGTGGCTGTATCTGTGCAGGTGTGTGTGTGCTGTGTCAGGGTGGCCGTTTGTTCACTGCGTGCTGTGTGTCAACGCTCCATGGCCAGGGTAGTATGCCACTGTTGGTGGCTGTGGCATTGTGCCCTATTGCTCTGTGCGATGTGTGTACATTGCTTGTAGTTGTTGACATGTACTGTGTGATGGGTGTGTGACACACTCATTGAATGTGCTCCTGTTCTGTCTCCCACCCCTAGGTCCCTACAGGCCCTCCGGTTCCATTGCCATGCCACGCATCAGGTGCCTTTCCGCCCAAGGTGGCCGTTGTATTCCGTACAAATAAAACACAGGGCACAAACAGCAGTTTGTGTAAGAGGTGCATTTATTTCAAACTGTGACATGTGATTGTGTGTAAGGTGATGACAAAAGTGGTGCGTGCAGTGACAATGAGCTGTCGGTCATGGCTGCGTGATGCTCAGGGTGTACCCACTGGTTCTATGTCCATGGTCCAACAGACACATGCCATCCAGATGGCTGTGTGGAGTGGGATCGTAGTCCAAGTCAATGCAGTGGGTGGTCAAGGAAGGCTGGCTGGCTGCCTCACTTGCGTCTGGAGCGTGCGAAGTCCTCCCGTGAGATCTGTTTCCACTTCGGACGGCCCCTTCCACGTTTGCGAGGGGGTGCCTGCTTGCGACCTGCTGGTGGTTGAGGTGTGCTCACTGGCTGTGGACGCAGGGGAACTGGACACAGCTGCACGACCCTGCGCCCCGGCAGGTGGTGGCGGTGGTGGAGCTGCTGTCCCTGGCTGTGACCTCACCACCAGCTGGCCCATGAGGTCCACGAGTTGGCCCATACGGGCGTCCATGGACCTCAGCACCCCCAGCACCTCCCGCGTGTCTGAAGCAGACCTGGCCCATTGTCCTTGGGCCTCTTCATAGGCCCCAAGGACTCTGGCCATTTGAGGCAGGGCATGGCTCCCAGGGGAGACTTGCGTTTCCCTGACCCTGCTCCTCCTACCGGTACTGCTGCCACCGGCCTGCCCACTAGCCACATTGCTCACCACGGTCCTCGCTGTGGCTCCCAGGGTGGATCCAGTCGGCCGGGCCACCACCTGCGCTGGGGCTGGTGCCAGCGAAGACGTGGTGGTGGTGGCGGCGGTGGTGGTCGGTGCGGCGATGGTGGCGGTTGCGGCAGTGGTAGTGGCCGCAATGACCGTGGGTGTGGCCGCAATGACCGTGGGTGTGGCCGCAATGTCCGTGGGTGTGGCCGCAACGACAGTGGCAGCAGGGGGCTGGGAATGTTCAGCAGCCCAGGATGATGGGTTGGTGGGTAGGAGGGGTCCTGGGGAGCGGCTGGGCCCTGCCACACCAGATGGGCCTGCTTGGTGGTCCGTGTCCGAAGAGGAGGACAGATCCTCCACATCCGTGTGTCCTCGTTGGGGGCTTGTAGGCTGGCTGTGCTGGCTGCTGTCTCCATCCCCAGCATCCAGCAGTTCGTCACCTGTGGAGAGAATGAGATTTGTTATTGTGTTGCACCTGGCGAAGTATGTATTTGTCGTCTGACATTAACAGTTCGTGCAATCTCGTACATGGGTTTCCCGGAGGCGTGTGTGTGGCTGTACCATTTGTAGTTGTGTGTGCTTGGCAATGGGACTGTGTGCTGTGCACATGTGGCATGGGACGGATTGGCCATGCCGATGGGTGTGTTGCTGTGCCCCTACTTATTGTGACTCTGGTGTATGCGGGCTCCTGGCCCATCCTGGGTCTGGTTTGTACTTTGCTTTTGGTGTTCAAATGGGACGCTTAGGAACGCATATGGCAACATGGGGGCCATGCCCCAGATTCGCATTTGGGATGGAATATGCTTTTGGGGTTCAAATGGAACGCTTAGGAACGCATATGGCAACATGGGGGCCATGCCCCAGATTCGCATTTGGGATGGAATATGCTTTTGGGGTTCAAATGGAACGCTTAGGAACGCATATGGCAACATGGGGGCCATGCCCCAGATTCGCATTTGGGAGGGAATATGCTTTTGGGGTACATGCTGTGAGCCATGGGTGCCGAACGTGACATGTGTTGTGGCAGCATGACAGTGCATGGTCTGAGGTGTGTGCATGCCTGACATGGCCTGCATATTTGCTGTCTGTTGTGATTACTGGACATGGCATTGGACGCATCGTTATGAGTGAGTGATGGTTGTGTGCCAGCCAACGTATTGCAGTTGTCCCATCTCCTTGGTGTGCGTGCTGCCCTGTGCCATGTGCATCACTGCAGTGCTCGGGGGGTGTGGCCCATGTTGTGTGTTGTTGCTCACAGTGTGGCGTGCGCTTCATTGACTTCTGGCACATGGTTGGTCATGGGCATGTATCTTAGCGTGACTGCTGTATGTGTGGCAGCTGTGCGGATGACATGCCTTTCATGAGACTGGGGCTGACGGATGGGATGGATGGTATGTTGTATGTGCATGGTGTGTCTGTGTGTTTGATGGGTTCAGTGGTGTTCGTGTGCATTTATGTTGTTCCGCTCTGTTGCGTCTAGTGTTGTTTGTCTTACATAGGCGTAGTTGTGGGGTGTGTGGTTGACAGGCAGTAGGGGCTACATGGACAGGACTTCAATGGTGTTTCGGTTGTGTGTGATGGGTTGCACAGTGGCTGCCGTGTGGTACTATATTCAGTGTGGCTTGTGCATGCAGACGTGGCTCCTTGGGTGTTGCTGTGTCTGTGATGGGTCATGTGAGGTGTGAGTCTGTGGTTCATGTCCGTGTGCACATTGTTCACTTGTTCGTGACGGTGGGCGGTGCTGCGTGTTCGTCTGCTACGTGACATGTCCCATGTGTTGGTCGTGTTACGGTCCTCATGCCTCCAGTAATCCAGCCCTGTCCAGTTTCCCACCTGCAGGTTGTTCGGGCGTGCACTGTACTGGATGCCACATGGTTCTAAGCGGGGGTGCTCCATGTTGCAGGTCTGTGGGGGTGGGGGGTGTTGTGGGTCGTGGTGGTGGCTGGACACCCACTGACACCGATTGTTGTGGACCGTGATGTCTACCTTTCGGCTGTCGGTGTGCACTGCGGTGGCTGACACGTGGCTGTGGGGTGTGGGGGATGCTCCTCCTTGCTGTGCTGTGGGACTAGGGGCCTGGTGTGTGTTGTACTTGGGCTGTCCACCCTCCCACCCACTGCACTTTGTGTTCCTGCCACTTACCTGTTACTTGTCGGTTAGTGCAGCTATGGCGGACACATGGGTGTGGTGGGTGCTCGTTGTGGCGCTTCTGGCATACTTGGGGACCTGTTGGTGGTTACGTGGCTGGCTGAGTGTACACATGTCCCCACGTATCTTACAGTTGTTCGGTTTGGGCTGTGTGTGGTGGTGTCTGTTGCATGTGTGTGTGATGTGTTGTGTATTGTGTGCTGGACATGGGGGTGTTTGTCCCTGGGAGCTGTGGCATGGTGGTAGTGCATGTGAGTACATAGCGGTGTGCTGGTATACATTAGTTTGTACTTACCAGCCTCCACTCCCCCTGCTAATCCGGCGAGGATCTCCGGATGTATGATGACTCGCACCTTCTCCTCCCACGCTTTGAAGGTCTTGAAGAGCGCGGGATTCCCTCCGCCAGTGACGGCTGCCAGCTCTCTGTTCTTGCTCTCCTTCTTCTTGACCAGGCTCTTGACGTCATTCCACCGTTTGTTGATTTCAACTCTGTTCCTGGGCAGGGTCCCGACTGCATTGACCTGGTCTACGATCCGGTTCCACATTCTCTTTCTGGTGGCTAGTGGTGTGTGCTGGACCAGGTTCCCATAGATTTGTGGGTGCACCTTGATGATCTCGTCGACCATGACCGTCAGCTCAATGGGCGTGAACTTGGGCATTCTTTGTGGTGCCATGGTGTTTGTGGTGCTGGTGCGGTGTGTGTTGTGTAATGTGCAGGGGGTTTGTGGTGCCGGTGTTTGGTGGTGGTGGTGGTGGTGGTGGTTGTGATGTGTGCGTTTCTGTGGTGTGCTGCTGTCCTTGCTGTGTTACTGTGTCCTCTCCTCTCCTCTCTAGTTTGCAATGTTGCAAGGGGTTGTGGTCTGTGGGAGTGCTGCTTTTGTACTTACCTATGTGGGTGTGTCCTCATGGTCTGTTGTTTTCAGGTGTGTTGTGTCTGGGGTTCTGGCCTTTGTAGTTTTTGTTTGTCCAGGGGGTGTTTTCGGGATGTGTACTGTGCTTGTGTATTTGTGCGTGCCTTGCTGTGTGGACTTGTTGGCCATGTTGTGTGCGATTGGTTTTGTCAGCGGATGGTTTCTGTGCAGGGACGTGGGCGCCATGGCTTCTGCCGTGTCGATTCTCATCGGCGTTGTTTGCGCTGGCGGGCGGTATATTTGTAGTTTTCCCGCGCTCATGGCGGTGCGATCGTAATCTCACGTGCGGTGTGTCGGCCGTGAGGGCGGGCGGTTTTGTGTTGTCGTGCGTGTTTCCGTCCGTGGCGGGCGGTTTGACTCCGACTCGGACGATGGCGGGCGGTATCTTGTGTGATTTTTCCGCCGATGGCGGTTTTCGGTTTGTGTAATCGTAATGGCGTGGTCGGTGTTCAGACGGTGTGTGCGGGCGGATTTTTGCCGCTTCTATGCCTGGCGGATTTTTTTACGCCGGGTATCGTAATGGGCCCCTTAATTTTTAAAGAAACTTTTATATATAATTTTAGGAGCGGGATGTTGGGTTTATAGGGGATAAGGGTGGGGAGTGTTTTAAAAATATATATTTTAAATTAAATATTATTAGAAATTTATATAATTTTTTATTTTATTTTTAAAAAAAGAAAATAATAATATTTAAATTTAAATTTGAAAATTTATTTTAAGAGCGGGATGTTGGGTTTATAGGGGATAAGGTTTGGAAGTGTTTAAAAAATAATAAAATAAATATATAATATATTATTAAAAAGTTTTACAAATTTTGAATTTATTTAAAAAAAAAGAAAATTTATATTTTAAATTTAAATTTGATAATTAATTTTAGGAGCGGGATGTTGGGTTTATAGGGGATAAGGGTGGGGAGTGTTTTAAAAATATATATTTTAAATTAAATATTATTAGAAATTTATATATTTATTTATTTTATTTTTAAAAAAAGAAAAATAATAATATTTAAATTTAAATTTGAAAATTTATTTTAAGAGCGGGATGTTGGGTTTATAGGGGATAATGTTTGGAAGTGTTTAAAAAAAATATATATATATATATATTATTAAAAGTTTTACAAATTTTGAATTTATTTAAAAAAATATAAATTTATATTTTAAATTTAAATTTGATAATTAATTTTAGGAGCGGGATGTTGGGTTTATAGGGGATAAGGGTGGGGAGTTTTTTATAAATATATATTTTATATTGAATATTATTAAAAAAATTAAAATAATTGAGAATTTTTTTATTATAAAAAATATTTATATTTACATTTTAAATTGAAAATTATTTTTAGGAGTGACTTGTTGGTTTTATAGGGGATAAGGGTGGGTAGTGTTTTAAAAATATATATTTAAAATTAAATATTATGAACATTTTTAATAAATTTAGAAATAATAAAAAAAAAAAAAAATTGAAATGTAAATTAAAAATTTTTTTTAGGAGCGGGATGTTTTGTTTATAGGTGATGATGGTGGGGAGTGTTTTAAAATATATATTTAAAATTAAGTATTATTTATATATTTTTAAATTAATAAATTATTTTAAAAAATATAAATATATGGAAATTTAAATTTGAAATATAATTTTAGGAGTGGCTTGTTGTGTTTATATGGTATTAAGTTGGGTAGTGTTTTAAATATATATATTTTAAATTAAATATTAATCCATTTTTAAATAAATTTAGAATTAATTTTAAAATAAAATATAATATTGAAATCTGAATTCGATAAATATGTTTAGGAGTGGGATGTTGGGTTTTTAGGGGATAAGGGTGGGGAGTGTATTAAAAATATATATTTTTAATTAAATATTATTAAAAAAATTGAAAAATGTATATTTTATTTAAAAATAAATAAGTTTATAGAATTATAAATTTGGAATTTATTTTTAGTAGTGTGTTTTGGGGTTTTTAGGGCATAATGTTTTGGAGTTATTATATAAAATAATTTTTGGGGGATGTAATTGATAATGTTTAGTGATCAGTATATAGTTTATTTAAATTTATATTGGAGTGCAAATAGTTAATTATTTATGGTTACTGTCCAGCACCTACCCCAATTTATTATAGACTGTAGTGGGGATAGTATATTATTTATGTTACTGTCCAGCATCTACCCCAATTTTTGATAGAATGCAGTGGGAATAGTAAATTATTTAGGTTTAGTGTCCAGCACCTACTATAATTTATTATATATTGTAGTGGGAATAGTAATTTGTTCATGTTACTGTCCAGCACCTACCCCAATTTAATATAGATTGGAGTGGGAATAGTAAATTATTTATGTTTAGTGTCCAGCACCTACCCTAATTTAATATAGACTGTATTGGGAATAGTAAATTATTTATGTTTACTGTCCAGCACCTACCCCAATTTAATATAGACTGTAGTGGGAATAGTAAATTATATTTGTTTAGTGTCCAGCATCTACCCCAATTTTATATAGACTGGAGTTGGAATAGTAAATTATTTATGTTTAGTGGGCAGTGGAGGAGGGATGTCCCAGCCCATGTTCAGCAAGGTGCTGAGGGATGTACTGGCAGCCATGATGCTGTACCGAAACAGGTACATCCGCTTCCCCAGGGCTCGTGAATTGGCGGCAGTGAAGGGTGCATTCTATGCCCTTGGCAGAATCCCACACGTCGTTGGAGCCATTGACTGCACACATGTTGGCCTTGTTCCACCACAGGCCACTGAGCACCTGTACCGCAACAGGAAGCACACGCACTCCCTGAATGTGCAAGTGGTGTGCCTTGCGGACATGGTGATCACCCACGTGTGTGCAAAGTTCCCAGGCTCGGCCCATGACGCACACATAATGCGCAACAGCATCTTGCCACGACTGATGTCCAATCTGCAACAGGATCGTGGCTGTATTGTCGGTGAGTATGTGGAGTGGTGTAGCGTGCTGGTTGTGCGATGCTGTCCCCTGTCCAGTTGGAATAGCAACGGTTCTCTGTGTCCCTCACACCCAGGTGACTCTGCGTACCCGAATGGGGCATGGCTGCTCAGTCCGTTGAGGAATCCTCGCACCCCAGCAGACGATCGCTACAATGAGGCACATGGGAGGACCAGACGTGTGGTCGAGCGTACCTTTGGCCTCCTCAAGTCCAGGTTCAGGTGCCTGGACCGCACCGGGGTGCGCTGGCGTACTCCCCACAGAAGGTGTGCCAGATAGTGGTGGCGTGCTGCATGCTGCACAATCTGGCCATTCGGAAGCAGATCCCCCTCATCGTGGATGACGGAGATCAACCAGGGCCCCAGCCCGCAGACCAGGACAGCTCGAGTGAGGAGGACAGCGGAGAGGAGGAAGCTGGTAATGTGCGGCAGCAGCTCATCGCCCGCTACTTCACTTGACGGTGAGTGTCCATGTACGACGGCTGATGTGGCTGTATCTGTGCAGGTGTGTGTGTGCTGTGTCAGGGTGGCCGTTTGTTCACTGCGTGCTGTGTGTCAACGCTCCATGGCCAGGGTAGTATGCCACTGTTGGTGGCTGTGGCATTGTGCCCTATTGCTCTGTGCGATGTGTGTACATTGCTTGTAGTTGTTGACATGTACTGTGTGATGGGTGTGTGACACACTCATTGAATGTGCTCCTGTTCTGTCTCCCACCCCTAGGTCCCTACAGGCCCTCCGGTTCCATTGCCATGCCACGCATCAGGTGCCTTTCCGCCCAAGGTGGCCGTTGTATTCCGTACAAATAAAACACAGGGCACAAACAGCAGTTTGTGTAAGAGGTGCATTTATTTCAAACTGTGACATGTGATTGTGTGTAAGGTGATGACAAAAGTGGTGCGTGCAGTGACAATGAGCTGTCGGTCATGGCTGCGTGATGCTCAGGGTGTACCCACTGGTTCTATGTCCATGGTCCAACAGACACATGCCATCCAGATGGCTGTGTGGAGTGGGATCGTAGTCCAAGTCAATGCAGTGGGTGGTCAAGGAAGGCTGGCTGGCTGCCTCACTTGCGTCTGGAGCGTGCGAAGTCCTCCCGTGAGATCTGTTTCCACTTCGGACGGCCCCTTCCACGTTTGCGAGGGGGTGCCTGCTTGCGACCTGCTGGTGGTTGAGGTGTGCTCACTGGCTGTGGACGCAGGGGAACTGGACACAGCTGCACGACCCTGCGCCCCGGCAGGTGGTGGCGGTGGTGGAGCTGCTGTCCCTGGCTGTGACCTCACCACCAGCTGGCCCATGAGGTCCACGAGTTGGCCCATACGGGCGTCCATGGACCTCAGCACCCCCAGCACCTCCCGCGTGTCTGAAGCAGACCTGGCCCATTGTCCTTGGGCCTCTTCATAGGCCCCAAGGACTCTGGCCATTTGAGGCAGGGCATGGCTCCCAGGGGAGACTTGCGTTTCCCTGACCCTGCTCCTCCTACCGGTACTGCTGCCACCGGCCTGCCCACTAGCCACATTGCTCACCACGGTCCTCGCTGTGGCTCCCAGGGTGGATCCAGTCGGCCGGGCCACCACCTGCGCTGGGGCTGGTGCCAGCGAAGACGTGGTGGTGGTGGCGGCGGTGGTGGTCGGTGCGGCGATGGTGGCGGTTGCGGCAGTGGTAGTGGCCGCAATGACCGTGGGTGTGGCCGCAATGACTGTGGGTGTGGCCACAATGTCCGTGGGTGTGGCCGCAACGACAGTGGCAGCAGGGGGCTGGGAATGTTCAGCAGCCCAGGATGATGGGTTGGTGGGTAGGAGGGGTCCTGGGGAGCGGCTGGGCCCTGCCACACCAGATGGGCCTGCTTGGTGGTCCGTGTCCGAAGAGGAGGACAGATCCTCCACATCCGTGTGTCCTCGTTGGGGGCTTGTAGGCTGGCTGTGCTGGCTGCTGTCTCCATCCCCAGCATCCAGCAGTTCGTCACCTGTGGAGAGAATGAGATTTGTTATTGTGTTGCACCTGGCGAAGTATGTATTTGTCGTCTGACATTAACAGTTCGTGCAATCTCGTACATGGGTTTCCCGGAGGCGTGTGTGTGGCTGTACCATTTGTAGTTGTGTGTGCTTGGCAATGGGACTGTGTGCTGTGCACATGTGGCATGGGACGGATTGGCCATGCCGATGGGTGTGTTGCTGTGCCCCTACTTATTGTGACTCTGGTGTATGCGGGCTCCTGGCCAATCCTGGGTCTGGTTTGTACTTTGCTTTTGGTGTTCAAATGGGACGCTTAGGAACGCATATGGCAACATGGGGGCCATGCCCCAGATTCGCATTTGGGATGGAATATGCTTTTGGGGTTCAAATGGAACGCTTAGGAACGCATATGGCAACATGGGGGCCATGCCCCAGATTCGCATTTGGGATGGAATATGCTTTTGGGGTTCAAATGGAACGCTTAGGAACGCATATGGCAACATGGGGGCCATGCCCCAGATTCGCATTTGGGAGGGAATATGCTTTTGGGGTACATGCTGTGAGCCATGGGTGCCGAACGTGACATGTGTTGTGGCAGCATGACAGTGCATGGTCTGAGGTGTGTGCATGCCTGACATGGCCTGCATATTTGCTGTCTGTTGTGATTACTGGACATGGCATTGGACGCATCGTTATGAGTGAGTGATGGTTGTGTGCCAGCCAACGTATTGCAGTTGTCCCATCTCCTTGGTGTGCGTGCTGCCCTGTGCCATGTGCATCACTGCAGTGCTCGGGGGGTGTGGCCCATGTTGTGTGTTGTTGCTCACAGTGTGGCGTGCGCTTCATTGACTTCTGGCACATGGTTGGTCATGGGCATGTATCTTAGCGTGACTGCTGTATGTGTGGCAGCTGTGTGGATGACATGCCTTTCATGAGACTGGGGCTGACGGATGGGATGGATGGTATGTTGTATGTGCATGGTGTGTCTGTGTGTTTGATGGGTTCAGTGGTGTTCGTGTGCATTTATGTTGTTCCGCTCTGTTGCGTCTAGTGTTGTTTGTCTTACATAGGCGTAGTTGTGGGGTGTGTGGTTGACAGGCAGTAGGGGCTACATGGACAGGACTTCAATGGTGTTTCGGTTGTGTGTGATGGGTTGCACAGTGGCTGCCGTGTGGTACTATATTCAGTGTGGCTTGTGCATGCAGACGTGGCTCCTTGGGTGTTGCTGTGTCTGTGATGGGTCATGTGAGGTGTGAGTCTGTGGTTCATGTCCGTGTGCACATTGTTCACTTGTTCGTGACGGTGGGCGGTGCTGCGTGTTCATCTGCTACGTGACATGTCCCATGTGTTGGTCGTGTTACGGTCCTCATGCCTCCAGTAATCCAGCCCTGTCCAGTTTCCCACCTGCAGGTTGTTCGTGCGTGCACTGTACTGGATGCCACATGGTTCTAAGCGGGGGTGCTCCATGTTGCAGGTCTGTGGGGGTGGGGGGTGTTGTGGGTCGTGGTGGTGGCTGGACACCCACTGACACCGATTGTTGTGGACCGTGATGTCTACCTTTCGGCTGTCGGTGTGCACTGCGGTGGCTGACACGTGGCTGTGGGGTGTGGGGGATGCTCCTCCTTGCTGTGCTGTGGGACTAGGGGCCTGGTGTGTGTTGTACTTGGGCTGTCCACCCTCCCACCCACTGCACTTTGTGTTCCTGCCACTTACCTGTTACTTGTCGGTTAGTGCAGCTATGGCGGACACATGGGTGTGGTGGGTGCTCGTTGTGGCACTTCTGGCATACTTGGGGACCTGTTGGTGGTTACGTGGCTGGCTGAGTGTACACATGTCCCCACGTATCTTACAGTTGTTCGGTTTGGGCTGTGTGTGGTGGTGTCTGTTGCATGTGTGTGTGATGTGTTGTGTATTGTGTGCTGGACATGGGGGTGTTTGTCCCTGGGAGCTGTGGCATGGTGGTAGTGCATGTGAGTACATAGCGGTGTGCTGGTATACATTAGTTTGTACTTACCAGCCTCCACTCCCCCTGCTAATCCGGCGAGGATCTCCGGATGTATGATGACTCGCACCTTCTCCTCCCACGCTTTGAAGGTCTTGAAGAGCGCGGGATTCCCTCCGCCAGTGACGGCTGCCAGCTCTCTGTTCTTGCTCTCCTTCTTCTTGACCAGGCTCTTGACGTCATTCCACCGTTTGTTGATTTCAACTCTGTTCCTGGGCAGGGTCCCGACTGCATTGACCTGGTCTACGATCCGGTTCCACATTCTCTTTCTGGTGGCTAGTGGTGTGTGCTGGACCAGGTTCCCATAGATTTGTGGGTGCACCTTGATGATCTCGTCGACCATGACCGTCAGCTCAATGGGCGTGAACTTGGGCATTCTTTGTGGTGCCATGGTGTTTGTGGTGCTGGTGCGGTGTGTGTTGTGTAATGTGCAGGGGGTTTGTGGTGCCGGTGTTTGGTGGTGGTGGTGGTGGTGGTGGTTGTGATGTGTGCGTTTCTGTGGTGTGCTGCTGTCCTTGCTGTGTTACTGTGTCCTCTCCTCTCCTCTCTAGTTTGCAATGTTGCAAGGGGTTGTGGTCTGTGGGAGTGCTGCTTTTGTACTTACCTATGTGGGTGTGTCCTCATGGTCTGTTGTTTTCAGGTGTGTTGTGTCTGGGGTTCTGGCCTTTGTAGTTTTTGTTTGTCCAGGGGGTGTTTTCGGGATGTGTACTGTGCTTGTGTATTTGTGCGTGCCTTGCTGTGTGGACTTGTTGGCCATGTTGTGTGCGATTGGTTTTGTCAGCGGATGGTTTCTGTGCAGGGACGTGGGCGCCATGGCTTCTGCCGTGTCGATTCTCATCGGCGTTGTTTGCGCTGGCGGGCGGTATATTTGTAGTTTTCCCGCGCTCATGGCGGTGCGATCGTAATCTCACATGCGGTGTGTCGGCCGTGAGGGCGGGCGGTTTTGTGTTGTCGTGCGTGTTTCCGTCCGTGGCGGGCGGTTTGACTCCGACTCGGACGATGGCGGGCGGTATCTTGTGTGATTTTCCGCCGATGGCGGTTTTCGGTTTGTGTAATCGTAATGGCGTGGTCGGTGTTCAGACGGTGTGTGCGGGCGGATTTTTGCCGCTTCTATGCCTGGCGGATTTTTTACGCCGGGTATCGTAATGGGCCCCTTAATTTTTAAAGAAACTTTTATATATAATTTTAGGAGCGGGATGTTGGGTTTATAGGGGATAACGGTGGGGAGTGCTTTAAAAATATATATTTTAAATTAAATATTATTAGAAATTTATATATTTTTTTATTTTATTTTTAAAAAAAGAAAAATAATAATATTTAAATTTAAATTTGAAAATTTATTTTAAGAGCGGGATGTTGGGTTTATAGGGGATAAGGTTTGGAAGTGTATAAAAATAAAAAATAAATATATATATATTATTAAAAAGTTTTACAAATTTTGAATTTATTTTAAAAAAAAGAAAATTTATATTTTAAATTTAAATTTGATAATTAATTTTAGGAGCGGGATGTTGGGTTTATAGGGGATAAGGGTGGGAGTGTTTTAAAAATATAGGGGCCCATTACGATGGCGGGCGGAAGCACTACCGCCGTGCTGGCGGATGCAAAAACCACCAGTTACCGCCGGCACGCAGCAGTCCACACGCCCGCCCAATTACGATGCGAAAAGCAGGCCAAACACCGCCGGCAAGCCAGCAACACCGTCCGCCATCAAAGTGCGCCCGCACACGTAGCGGCGCAGCACAACTGACACACACCGTCCGACGAAACACGTCCCGCCCGGCGCATAAATTACGATGCCGCAAACAAACGGCTCCCACGGCAAAGAGACACCGCACGTGAAAGAGAGGCGGAAACACGGACGCAGAGCACGGACAACGAAGAAGCGGCACCCCGGGCATGAATCCAGCACTGCAGGCCCTTCCCATGCTTCTGCTGATGCACCACCAAGGACGCAACGTACCGCGGAGACGCAGGTAGGCACACACACAACAAGTGCACGCAAACAGCGCACACAGTGCAAGGGCGGAAAAAGCGGACAACCCCCCACCAGCGCGTGCACACTACACATCCACCATTGCATCCACATATGACACACAGGCCAAATCCTAACATCGCGGAACACATGTGTACACACCACCTGGGACTAGGAACCAACCACCCCGTCACGGCCCCAAAGCGCCGATGACGCCGCCACACATGCGCACAACGCAGAGGCCAACCGCAGCGCCATGCATGCGTCGCACACAGACACAGGGACACAACCAAGCAGCACACACACCAGCCCCACCCCGAACGCACATGACACGTGACAGGCCTGCCACAGACATGTCCCCAACGCCCAATTCACGGACAACACCCAACGCCACACAACCGACGCACACATGTCAGTGAAGTCACGCAACAGCAGGACACACCCCAGTGTAACAAACATGGCGAAGCACACAGCGGCGGCAACACCAACTAGGAGAAGCAGGGCCCCTTCGGGAAGAGGAACGCCAGTACCACACTGAAAAACCCATACCACCCTGCACATATGAACAAGACACATGAAACGGAACACCAAAGAGCCCGGTGACCGACAACAGGTGGCCCAAGAATTACATCCACACACAAGGCCCAACGCAGAGCGGAAAGGCAGGCTGCCGCCCACACAAGGGAGAGCAGACAGCACTGAATGACCTTCCATTCCAACACCGAAACCACAGCCCTACGACAGAAGCCGGTGAATACAGCCATTGTCCAAGAATAGACCAACACAGGCATGCCGAGGAGACCGACCACACGGCAGATAGCGCATATCACAGAAGCACACAACGGACGGGGAAGAAAGAAGAAAACACTCCCCATGTCGGCCACATGCAAGTTAATTGGAAGGAGTCACACAGCACTGACCTTGAACTGTCTGAGAAGCATGTGGGAAGAGGGCCCGTGTCCTCCAAACAAGCCAACAGAACACAAGTCCTGTCTCCCCACGACTACACAGAGCTCACAGCAACCCCGGAGTGTGCACATTGCAGACTGCACACACAGCCGGAGCACGCCACCACAACGCACCGCTGCGAAATGGCAACCGCAACACACCTACCCAACTACGCCGAAGAGCTCAAGCTGTACCAAACCAGCACGATACATACATTGGGATGCGATCTCCTGTCCCTGCTGAACGTAAGTTACCGACTGACTTACCGCATCACATTGTTCAGCTGCGTCATGCCCGTCTTCTACTGTCGGAGGTGTCCCTACCAGCATCCCGTCGAGATATGCCTCTCCAACCCGGCATGTCTGAAGGCGGACCTGCTACCACTACTCCTCCCTCTGGACGCACACGACAGGGCCTGCTCTGCCTATGGGGGCATGGCGTATGTGGCCAACATCGCACGCGCACTGAAATGGAACCACTGTGCCTCCACACGACGGATCATCGAGAACAGCTACATCGAATGTCACCCAGCATGCCCCATCATGGTCCTCCAAGGGACAACCTACGAACAACACCTTGACAGCCACCATCCGCTTCATTGGCTGGCAAACATGTACACCACCAATGACATGGAAGCCCTGCTGGACGGCATCGCATACCTGACAACCTGTAAATACGTCGGACCACAACGCAGGTTCCCCGAGTGACCTATGAAGTCCAACCCCGCACCCATGCTCAGCTTCCGCACGGACTGGCCAGTCACCACCACAACAGCCATACCAAACGACCGGCAACTGTAACCACACCATCAACGACATCGCCATGACATCGGATATGACCGGGACATGCACACTGTTCCCCATCACATCCAGGAACACCGCATGCATCGTGGGAGGCAGTGGCATGGGCTCTGTGCATCGCACCCACATGGACGGAACTGCACGAACAACCAGGACACGACATGGATCCAGCGCACATGGACACACACACCGCTCAGTGGACATGAATAGGTCGCCTGGAGTCTGTGGGTGCTGCACCCCTCCCACCCCCGCCCGGGAATCCCATACCAGGACCTTTGCATGGACGACAAGTGCATACAACAACAACACGACCCCAGTGACTGTGACATGTCCAGTAACCACCACAGTGCAACAACAAGTGGCACGCCGCTGCATGCACGCAAGCACATGCCCTGATGTCATCTCACATGCACGCGTGCATGAGGAACAACCGCAGCAAACCTGTCACATGGAACTGAGATGGACTGTGCCCATGATGCCGAGCGGTCTGGTAGGCTACATGTATACCGTCTGTGTCAAAGTCCGCAGCTCCGCAGCTATACGTAAATGTACATTAGCACAGCCTTGGCCAAGCAGATGTAACCCCACACCCTATCCCATTTGTTATCATGCTCAGTATATCCTCAACATGTATTCCGCTGCCAGTAGTGTCCACTATACTGCATCACAGAGGACAGAAGACTCAATATAATGTTTGAAACCAGAACTGTCTCCGCTGACTCATTTCACAAGTACGAATGAGAGAGGATGAGAGTATGTGAAGTACACGGCAGTCGTGACATGACCATGTAGTCCACTGGTATTGGATGTCAACGCAAATGAGTAGCACTACTGTGGAAGACACACATGTGTCGTGTGAAGTCGTATGGACGCAGTGCTCAGGTGGGTGGGTGCGACGGGTAGATGCGCACATGCCAAGTTGGAGCACGCCGTGTTGGGAGGGCTCATGAACAGTACACCACCGCTTCCCTGGGCATTGTGAGAGGACACCTGTCGGGGGAGTGAACACGTGTGTGCACAGCAGCCGGGCACACGTACAAAGCGGTACCAGGCGCACCTCAGCCCACCCTCTGTGGACGAGCTGGATCCTGTTGTGCGCCCGCCATGCCCCTTGACAAGGCACACACAGCCCCAGTCGACCAGGTGTAACCCCAACATAGTCAATCCGCACAGGCGATACAGGGCACGGGATGGCAGTGGAGCATGGTGTGTGAGAGGTCTCCTCGCGCTCCTCCTGGTCATATCACGCAGGCAATAGAACCTCAACGTCCAGCATGGCAAAAAGTCAAATGGAAGTGTAGGGGGGACGCACCACAGCACGAGCAGCACTGACGTCACGGGAGGTGGCTCGCACCATCCCATCCATTGCCCATCATACCAACCACGACACATGCCATTGCGACTAAGTGCAAGCGCGTGCGCCACCACCCCTGAGCCCTCCCCAGAGAGGCCAAAGAGTGAATGTGTGGGCCATCAGCCACAGACGGACGCGGCATGGCCGCAAGGGCAGCCACAGCCACTGGGTGTCGCAGGTGGCGGATCCGGAAGGCGAAGACTGTGATGCATAGTCCATGCAGGCCGGGTCTCCATTTGGGGCACCACGCAGGTGGACGGCGTCCCGCCACACATCATACCCTGAGACAGCCCACTCGTGCAACTGGACCCACACATACACTCCTTGCCCTCTCTGGTGCAAGCTTGGGGCTGCCTGTGCAAGCGCTAGCCTCGCAGGTGAGCATGCATATTGGGGGCGAGGGGAGGACATGAGGGCTGGGGCGAAGATGACTGTATCACTGTCAGTTAGTACAAGGGATGACCCAGATGTGGAAAGGAAGAGACGTGTCCCGTGTGTACTGCAACTAGTCGCCAATCCAACTACCCCCATGTCCGGAATGTAAGCCCGCACCTAGGCCCGCCCATCCGCCACATCGAACATACCACCAGCACGACAACCTTCCCATTCGAAACACTGACTGGGGGTGGCGACCAGTGAACAATCATGTGTAGCCTACCCACGCGTACATGTGGGCCCTCCATGATCCATGTCACCTGCGGCAAAGACATGACATGCGCAATGAGGGAAGTGAGGAGAGCTGTCCGCCCCACGCGCAGAAGGTGCATCAGCTCCACAGACCCAGCAGCGAGTCCAGCAGGGGTCACATGTGCAGGGGCAGCTGTGCCTGGTGTGAAGGCACATGCATATAGACAGCACATCGACCAATGTGTAGTCTGCCCACATCCACAGTCCATCATCATGCGGACATAGGAATTGAACACAGGGCAACACATCTTAGCTGGTGCACCCACCGTGACCAACAATGCGCAATCATCGACGTACCCGCCCTGTGCATGGCCCCCCCCAACGGAGGCACATCCAGTGCCACCATCCCACACACACAAGCCTTCCACGGAACATGCTGTGTCCAATGGTCAGTACAGAGTCAGCGCCCATCTGGTGGATCCTGAACAGGAGACACATGCACACACATGCCAGCTCCCACTATGTACGACTGCCACCTGGCACGTGCAATGTAACCTCTCACCTGTGACGTGTGACTGCAAGCACACAGCCGTCTTGGCATGGGGCTGTCAATGTGGACACCAGTCAATGTTTCGGGAGCTGTGATCCGTACAGTGCTGTACATAGGGTGCAGTGCTGACACCTACTACTGTCTCATATCCCCTCGTGCCACAGGTCCCACTTGTATTGGCCGCTCAGCCCGTGCCCACATCGTCGTCGTCGTGTGCCATACTCATCCAGCCTCGGAAGCAGTACCATGCTCAGCAGACACTCATGTTGCCGTGGCGTTGCCGCTTGACGAATATGCAGTCAGTCCCCATCAGCACGCCCCGCAAGTCATTGGGGCCTAGATCCCCATGTGCATGCACATGGCAGTGGTATGTCTCACTTGCCATTGCCATTGTTGGGAGACCTGTGTAAGTGTATTGTGGCCGTGCCGTCCCAGCTTGACAGCTGGGCTGTGGCTC
Source organism: Calotriton arnoldi (assembly GCA_963921515.1). Classification (NCBI taxonomy): domain Eukaryota; kingdom Metazoa; phylum Chordata; class Amphibia; order Caudata; family Salamandridae; genus Calotriton; species Calotriton arnoldi. Next base: position 4,282 of record CAWUFW010027143.1, on the reverse strand, counting down.
ATGTGCTTGCTCAGTCATGTCAGTGATGTGTATGCGAAATTGCTATGTGCCGTGTTGCTTTGACATGTGTCCTCTGCCATTTAACCCAGGCGGAGACCGAACATTGACCGCCCATACCAATTGCTGGCGGACATGGACGATACAGTGGTAATCAGGAAGTTTCGGCTGGACAGGCCAACTCTGCATCGACTGTGTGCCATGTTAGAGCCCCATCTCCGTCCCCGCAGGGTGTATCCGACTGCTGTCACCCCCACGGCTAAGGTGATGGCCGCCATGCATTTCTTCGCCACTGGGTCATTCCAGCACACAGTGGGCAGTGGAGGAGGGATGTCCCAGCCCATGTTCAGCAAGGTGCTGAGGGATGTACTGGCAGCCATGATGCTGTACCGGAACAGGTACATCAGATTCCCCAGGGCTCGTGAATTGGCGGCAGTGAAGGGTGCATTCTATGCCCTTGGCAGAATCCCACACGTCGTGGGAGCCATTGACTGCACTCATGTTGGCCTTGTTCCACCACAGGCCACTGAGCACCTGTACCGCAACAGGAAGCACACGCACTCCCTGAATGTGCAAGTGGTGTGCCTTGCGGACATGGTGATCACCCACGTGTGTGCAAAGTTTCCAGGCTCGGCCCATGACGCACACATAATGCGCAACAGCATCTTGCCACGACTGATGGCCAATCTGCAACAGGATCGTGGCTGTATTGTCGGTGAGTATGTGGAGTGGTGTAGCGTGCTGGTTGTGCGATGCTGTCCCCTGTCCAGTTGGAATAGCAACGGTTCTCTGTGTCCCTCACACCCAGGTGACTCTGCGTATCCGAATGGGGCATGGCTGCTCAGTCCATTGAGGAATCCTCGCACCCCAGCAGACGATCGATACAATGAGGCACATGGGAGGACCAGACGTGTGGTCGAGCGTACCTTTGGCCTCCTCAAGTCCAGGTTCAGGTGCCTGGACCGCACCGGGGGTGCACTGGCGTACTCCCCACAGAAGGTGTGCCAGATAGTGGTGGCGTGCTGCATGCTGCACAATCTGGCCATTCGGAAGCAGATCCCCCTCATTGTGGATGACGGAGATCAACCAGGGCCCCAGCCCGCAGACCAGGACAGCTCGAGTGAGGTGGACAGCGGAGAGGAGGAAGCTGGGAATGTGCGCCAGCAGCTCATCGCCCGCTACTTCACTTGACGGTGAGTGTCCATGTACGACGGATGATGTGTCTGTATCTATGCAGGTGTGTGTGTGCTGTGTCAGGGTGGCCGTATGTTCACTGCGTGCAGTGTGTCAACGCTCCATGGCCAGGGTAGTATGCCACTGTTGGTGGCTGTGGCATTGTGCCCTATTGCTCTGTGCGATGTGTGTACATTGCTTGTAGTTGTTGACATGTACTGTGTGATGGGTGTGTGACACACTCATTGAATGTGCTCCTGTTCTGTCTCCCACCCCTAGGTCCCTACAGGCCCTCCGGATTCCATTTCCATGCCACGCATCAGGTGCCTTTCCGCCCAAGGTGGCCGTTGTATTCCGTACAATAAAGACACAGGGCACAAACAGCAGTTAGTGAAAAAGGTGCATTTATTACAAACTGTGACATGTGATTGTGTGTAAGGTGATGACAAAAGTGGTGCGTGCAGTGACAATGAGCTGTCGGTCATGGCTGCGTGATGATCAGGGTGTACCCACTGGTTCTATGTCCATAGTCCAACACACACATGCCATCCAGATGGCTGTGTGGAGTGGGATCGTAGAGCAAGTCAATGCAGTGGCTGGTCAAGGAAGGCTGGCGGAAGGCTGGCTGGCTGCCTCACTTGCGACTGGAGCGTGCGAAGTCCTCCCGGGAGATCTGTTTCCTCTTCGGACGGCCCCTTCCACGTTTGGGAGGGGGTGTGTGGTGGCGACCTGCTGGTGGTGGGTGAGGTGTGCTCACTGGCTGTGGACGCAGGGGAAGTGGACACTGCTGCCCGAGCCTGCGCCCTAGCAGGTGGTGGTGGAGGTGGTGTTGCTGGCCTTGCCTGTGACCCCACCGCCACCACCAGCTGGCCCATGAGGTCCACGAGTTGGTCCATACGGGACACGAATTGGCCCATATGGGCGTCCATGGACCTCAGCACCCCCAGCACCTCCCGTGTCAGTAGCAGACCTGGCCCATTGTCCTTGGGCCTCTTCATAGGCCCCAAGGACTCTGTCCATTTGAGGCAGGGCATGGCTCCCAGGGGAGGCTGGCGTTTCCCTGACCCTGCTCCTCCTACCAGTCCTGCTGCCACCGGCCTGCCCACTAGCCACATTGCTCACCACGGTCCTCGCTGTGGCTCCCAGGGTGGATCCAGTCGGCCGGGCCACCACCTGCGCTGGGGCTGGTGCCAGCGAAGACGTGGTGGTGGTGGAGGCGGTGGTGGTCGGTGCGGCGATGGTGGCGGTTGCGGCAGTGGTAGTGGCCGCAATGACCGTGGGTGTGGCCGCAACGACAGTGGCAGCAGGGGACTGGGACTGTTCAGCATCCCTGGATGATGGGTTGGTGGGTAGGAGGGGTCCTGGGGAGCGGCTGGGCCCTGCCACGCCAGATGGGCCAGCTTGGTGGTCCGTGTCCGAAGAGGTGGACAGATCCTCCAGATCCGTGTGTCCTCGTTGGGGGCTTGTAGGCTGGCTGTGCTGGCTGCTGTCTCCATCCCCAGCGTCCAGCAGTTCGTCACCTGTGGAGAGAATGAGATTTGTTATTGTGTTGCACCTGGCGAAGTATGTATTAGTCGTCTGACATTGGCAGTTCGTGCAATCTCGTACATGGGTTTCCCGGAGGCGAGTGTGTGGCTGTGGCATCTGTAGGTGTGTGTGCTAGGCAATGGGACTGTGTGCTGTGCACATGTGGCATGGGACGGATTGGCCATGCCGATGGGTGTGTTGCTTTGCCCCTACTCATTGTGACTCTGGTGTATGCGGGCTCCTGGCCCATCCTGGGTCTGGTTTGTACTTTGCTTTTGGAGTTCAAATGGAACGCTTAGGAACGCATATGGCAACATGGGGGCCATGCCCCAGATTCGCATTTGGGAGGGTATATGCTTTTGGGGTACATGCTGTGAGCCATGGGTGCCGAACGTGACATGTGTTGTGGCAGCATGACAGTGCATGGTCTGAGGTGTGTGCATGCCTGACATGCCCTGCATATTTGCTGTCTGTTGTGGTTACTGGACATGGCATTGGACGCATCGTTATGAGTGAGTGATAGTTGTGTGCCAGCCAACGTATTGCAGTTGTCCCATCTCCTTGGTGTGCGTGCTGCCCTGTGCCATGTGCATCACTGCAGTGCTCGGGGGGTGTGGCCCATGTTGTGTGTTGTTGCTCACAGTGTGTCGTGCGCTTAATTGACTTCTGGCACATGGTTGGTCATGGGCATGTGTCTTAGCGTGACTGCTGTATGTGTGGCAGCTGTGCGGATGACATGCCTTTCATGAGACTGGGGCTGACGGATGGGATGGATGGTATGTTGTATGTGCATGGTGTGTCTGTGTGTTTGATGGGTTCAGTGGTGTTCGTGTGCATTTCTGTTGTTCCGCTCTGTTGCGTCTAGTGTTGTTTGTCTTACATAGGCGTAGTTGTGGGGTGTGTGGTTGACAGGCAGTAGGGGCTACATGGACAGGACTTCAATGGTGTTTCGGATGTGTGTGATGAGTTGCACAGTGGCTGCCGTGTGGGACTATATTCAGTGTGGCTTGTGCATGCAGACGTGGCTCCTTGGGTGTTGCTATGTCTGTGATGGGTCATGTGGGGTGTGAGTCTGCTGTTCATGTCCGTGTGCACATTGTTCACTTGTTCGTGACGGTGGGCGGTGCTGCGTGTCCGTGTGCTACGTGACATGTCCCATGTGTTGGTGGTGTTATGGTCCTCATGCCTCCAGTAATCCAGCCCTGTCCAGTTTCCCACCTGCAAGTTGTTCGTGCGTGCACTGTACTGGATGCCACATGGCTCTTAGCGGGGGTGCTCCATGTTGCAGGTCTGTGGGGGTGGGGGGGTGTAGTGGGTCGTGGGGGTGGCTGTACACCCACTGACACCGATTGCTGTGGACCGTGATGTCTGCCTTTCGGCTGTCGTTGTGCACTGCGGTGGCTGACACGTGGGTGTGGGGTGTGGGGGATGCTCCTCCTTGCTGTGCTGTGGGACTGGGGCCTGGTGTGTGTTGTACTTGGGCTGTCCACCGTCCCACCCACTGCACTTTGTGTTCCTGCCACTTACCTGTTACTTGTCGGTTGGTGCAGCTGTGCCTGACACATGGGTGTGGGGAGTGCTCCAC